>JAOWAT010282177.1:0-39561 GCA_028571025.1 Longipedia americana
TGTCTATGAGTTGAATATTTTTCGAGTTGTCTTAAAAGGTTGCGCCTGGTGTGTACATGGATTTGCTGTAGAATTTGTAGACGTCTCTCATTCTTCTCAAGGCTTTTTGAAATTTTCCAATGTACATATCTCTCTCCTCTTGTTTGAACCTTCTGATCATTTAAAGTTTTTCCTACTCTTCCCTCCTTTTTTTGGCTCTGATCTCTTCTATGATTTAAAACAATTCGGTATTGTCGTCTTACTAGATCTCAGGAGGGATTTCCTACCCCTGCTCTTTCATCTCCTCCCAATAGTTGCCCTCCAAAATGAGAAGCTACCTCTTTAACTGTTTGACGGACTCGCTCAACCTTTAATACTCTGCAGGGTCCTGAACTCCAAGCTCCATTATACTGTCACATCTCTTTATGGAATCCTTACACATTGTAATCATTTTTTCTCTCGTGATATTTTTCTTTACCATCTAAAGTTTGAGTCTCTCCTTTTCTTGCTCCATCAGGATTCTTTCCTCCTCCTCCCTCTTCTTCTGTTCTTCTTATTCCTCCCATATTGGACGGTTTTACGTTATGTACTCTTTGGACTCTTCGGACATCTGCTATATCTATTAGAAGGGCATGTCAAGCCAGTTCAGACGTTTCTACTGTACATTGTGCACTTCCACAAGGTACCGATGGACCTATTTTATGTTAGTTTCACCCTGATGCAGGATTACAATCAGTTGCTAGAATGATAAGGGTTTTTTTGTCTTTTTCTTTTTTAGCTAGATTAACAGTTTTGTTGCATCTGTTTACATTTGCGTAGCTGGCTCAAATTGCAAATAAATGAGTGTGAGTTTTCTTTAAATGGGTTTATGAGTTGTTTTTATAAAATTATCACGAGTCAGAATCTTAAATCAGGTAATATTTTTTGGAATTTGAAAGGAAATCTATATTTTTTCCCTGACCTTGTTTGCTTTATCATAGGCAAATATCAGCTATATTCATTTAATGAAGGCATATTGATGAAATCGGAGTATTTAATAAATAGCAATAGTTTGATATAAATTAAACCAAAGAAAGTAATCACAAAGATGTAAATGTCGTAGATCACGGATCGTTAAGCAAAGAAGTAGCCATAAGCAAAAGATATAAACTGGCAAGAGTATAACTATCCCCCTCTACTAAAACTGATGCACTTCCGACCGAGTTAGCTACCCCCAGATAAAAAACCATTGATTCTAATGCTGTTTTCCGTTCATATAATAGTCCTGATCCTGACAATCCTCAATTTCATCGACAACTGTATCGAGGCTACTCTTGCCATCTTATACTCCGCACTTTCATTCTTTATCATAAATCCAATCATATTGTTCCTGTTCTACAGACGTAACCTTCATCAACTATCATAGCCTATATGGGAATTATGGTGGATAAATCTAGATTGACTCTGTATCTCTGGCTACAGCCAGTTGTTATTATTTTAGAAGTTGCCATCTCAATAATTCCGTTTATCGGATTCAATGGGTTCATTAAAGTTGCACAACTATTCAATAGCGGGCAAGCAGTTACTGGAATACTTAGTTTAGTTGTTTCATGCGGCTATGTGCTGGTGGCGTTGTTTTCGGCATATTTATATTACAGAGTGTGGAAATAACGCTCCTTGCTCATGAAGGCCTTCCTGTGAGAATGAAAAACGGAGGAGCAATAGCAAATTGATCCTACAGTTCTGTTTATTTTGTTTTATCAAGTATTCACACTTTTCGGAATCCATTCGTTTCCAAACTATAGTTTCAATTTAGTGAATGAGGAGTTGTTAACATATGGCATTTATCCAGTCAATAGATCGACACACAAATCAAAAGAATCAAACCTGTAGCTCCTTCTTCAAAGTATTTGCAAAATCATCGCTGACATCTTCGTCGTCCCAGTCTTCCCTCCACTGTTTGGCGTCGATTTTTTCGGGAGGATTGGGGGCATATGCATCTTCTTCAAATTATTAGAAATCGTCTTCGTCTTCTTCTAACAGCTTCAGCACTTATGCGTCCTTGGTAGGTTCGACTTGTTTCTTTTCGACTGGTTTTTATTTCTCCTCTTTGGACTACTTTCCCTCCTCTTTTTTTGAAGTCTCTGGCATCAGTGACTATCTCTATTTAAAATATTTTTAAATCAATACATCAATGGAACTATTCAATTAATATCACATTCCTTTTTAATATTAGGAGTCGAAAACCACGAAAAAGGCAAGAAATACGTTGAGGTAGCGAACGAAAAATTACTGACCTTCCACAAATTGGATTGTTTACTCAAATTAATTTTAAAAAATCTATTGTTTTTCGTACATTTTCATTTTTGAGATCTTGACATAGTTGCAATTAATTTAATCAGTCGAAATATCTTATGTAGGAGGCCAAGGAATTTCCTCTTCCAGAACTGAGATGCCCAAGGTTGAACAAGGCATTCATGATCTGTGCATCATCAAAATGCTAAGAAGAACACCCGCTGATCTGTTTCGGCGAAAACTGCGAAGTATGCAGAAAGAAGCACAAAAAATGCAGGATATATGATGTTTCCAGTTTGGTAGACCAAATCAAGGAGAAGAAGCAAAAAATAACTGAACCCGTCAAAGATGCAATTGCAGAGCTCTAAAAAATATATGACAACGCCATTGAAAAGTTATCAATCGACAAGGAGCTCATGGCAGCAAAGATTGAACTCTTCGGATTAAATGACTTTGAAATCGATCTGATGAAGAAGCTGCAGGATGGCATTGCCGATCAGATCAGAGGAAAACTTGTGGCGAAAGTCTTGGACAATATGTCAGTCAAAAAGTAGTTCCAGGCAACCACAGAAAGCATCAACAGGTTCTGGGAAAAAAAGAAACTCTAAGTGGATGCATCCTTTGCGAAACTCAAGGATATCACATACAAGAAACCAAACTATCTCGACTCTGTGCTTGTGGAAGATACAGAGGTTATCTCAAACTTCTTTGATAAACCAATTTATACGACCTAACTGCTTTATAGAGCCAGTGAAAGTAGCTTTTCAGTCGCAGAGTTTCATAGAAAGTGTGATAATATCAAACACACTCTCGTACTGGCAAAAACTGAATATGGAAAGATCATTGGAGGATATACTCCCTATGAGTGGAACTGCTCATCAAACTACACAAACGACGGTCAGAAGAAGTGTTTCATTTTTTCATTCACCAATAAATAGAAATTTGAGATTACAGGACCCGAGTATGGAATCTATGGTTCTTCAGGATATGGACCTACATTCGGGGGTGGGCATGATTTTTACATTTGCGACCATGCTGACACCAGCAGATCAAGTTACTTTAACTTCCCCTATTCCTACAACAGAATAGCCAAGAAGTAAGAAAATCTGCAGCAGGTTCCAATGATTCGACCAAAAAGAGGTTCTTTCGACAGCGATTAATCTTACATGACCTAGCCTGTCCCAGTGATCGAAGGAACAACCGTGCAGTACAAAGATTTGATCGGAGGAAGTGGAAATGACTACTACAGTATAATCAAAGAGTGGGAAGTGTTCAAGCTAGAATTTTGATCCATCATAAGGTGATACGCAGACAGGAATTATTTATGAGAGTTTCTTACTTATACTATTGAGGATAAATTGATATACTCAGATTTTTACGACATAATTAAACTATGCTTAAAAATAACTGCAAAATTCAAAATCATAATGAAATCTAAGTCCCAAGTAGGAATCCAATCCATTATTCCTTCAAAAAACTGGCTTATGACAGTTCTCCTTAGAAATAAAACAGACCACTTCTTCCTTCGGATGGGACAGTTAAGACTAAAAAACTTGAATCTCTTCTAATGGAACAAATATCTCTTTAAAAATAGAATCAACAAATCCTCAAAGACAATAACGACAGAATAAACAAAATTTAGGAAAAATTAGATTTCTTTATAAATCAGGTGATGGCTGTAAGACACAACTAGAACTAAATATCTGAAATTGATGACAATCAGACCCATAAATCTAATCGCGATTTTATACAAGAGAGCGTTGGATATTCAAGAAAGAATTCGGATTCAAAAAAGATGAGAAGTAGAAAACGAAGCTAGAGGAACTCAGTCCTTAATTCAATTTAGGAAAAGAAACGAAAAATAGATTTAGGTAGTCATTTTTTATTAACTAAGAAATCGCACAAAGGATATAATAACACTCAAAATCCAAACGATCGGGAAAAAAATCGGTGAGATCATTCCTGACTCATTGCAGGTGATTAGTATCGTTGAAAATGCAGAAAATATCAAAAGATTGATAGTTTATAATTTTTTATTGCGACATTCTTCATTTTGATTGAGTACTCAATATTTTGTTTTCTTTTTGAGTGCTTGACCAAGATCGTAAAAAATAATCGAAAACTTAAATTTCAAAGATAAGCATCACCCTACGGCTATTTATCGCCAACATATTCGGTATGGTATTTTAAGACGGTGTCCCTTCTGAGGTGCGCGTCCCTTAAAGGTTTTGGAGTATTTTTCTCTAGTTAGAATTTTTCACTCTGGCTCTAATGGAAAGACTCGGCACAAGAAATATGATCTTACTTTATCGCGTAGTTAACGGTAGACTATCTCTGACTGCCAGTGGTTGAATCTTTTCCGGTCTATTTTCTTAGGCTTATCTGAGAACACTTCGGAATCAATATTGTTTTCCTATCTATTTTTCCAATTAGACCTTCCAGCTTAAATTTCTTTTTGAAGTTCTCGTTGATCATGAGAACGCTAACATCGAACATCTGGCATTCCTCATTTTTTACAGAAACATTCATCGTATTAGTAAATGATCTCTAAATCTGCTCTTTCAATGAGTTGAATGTCAAAGTGATCTATTTTATCAGTTTATTGTAAGAGAAAGTCAACTTCTCGATTTATTTTTCCAACAAAGAGTTCAGAAATCCGGTTTTTTCGCTTAATTGAATCACTCTCGCCCCGTCTTTCACAAAATCAATTGCACACTAATTGCAGCATGGACTTCTTCCAGCGCTGATGTTCAAAAAAGAAGCTATTTTGAGAGGATGACTGGTGCAAGTCCATTATTTCCTACTTCCCTATTTGTTAGTCAGTGACTATTCTATTTCTCCTTTATCGTTGGTTTGTTTCGAAAAGTTGGCACGTTTGAAATTATTTTATTTGTTTGGGTGACTTTTCTGATGTCTATTCTGATAAGAATTCTTTGAAATGGATATACGACTGTTTGGAGTTACAGTGTTCATTATATTTTTACTCAGAAAACCAGTTATTGGATGGTCAGCCATCAATTTTTTCATATATGAATTTGTTCGTTGCATTTGATTTTAATTTTAAATGAAAATTTCTTTGAAAATAAAAAGAGTATTATTCATCCACAAACATGTTCTTTTGCTATTTTCTTGATCGATCTCAATTTCCTCGGCTTGTTTTTTATACTGTGGAAGCTGGAACTAGTCTATCCGTTGCCACTGCTTTTATTTTATTTGTCGTCTTTGCCAATTGAGATTTCAGCTTTAGGGATATTTTTGATGCTTTTTTACGTTTTAATTCTGAAATTCTTTCGATCGTACAATGGAGGCTTGATATCTTAGATGTCCTCATCTTTATCAATTCCAAAGCTTAAAATTTTTTGATGCTTCTTCCTCTTTGAAAAATTGATTGTTTCCTTCTTTTCGGGCTCCTAAAACTTTACATTCTTTTTTTATGACTTTTGCTCCTTTCCACTGTTTGTCTTTATTCCATTATTTAATACACTTGGATTGTTTATTGGACTTACCAAACTGATCCTCCCTTAGTTTTCTGAAAAAGCACTGTTTTTGAGAAATGACAGTTTCAACAGTTCTTTTGCATTTAATCTGTAAACTTGGTTTGGGTTTAAGCAGTCCCCGACAAAGCTACGGAGTTTTTACGAGTATATCGTTGGAATTTGTTAGTAATCACTGTTTACTATTCGATTGTAAAAAGAAGGAAAGTCTTTGGCCTGAAAAGCCAGAGAAAATGTGCACATTTCATATAAGACACATCCTAATGCCCATATATCGCATTTTTCGTTATAACTTTAACCCTTCCAAATTTAAGGACTCATGTAGCAGGGAGTCCCAGTCAAAGTAGTGCACATTTACTGCTCGGCAACTCTCGAAACATTCATATCTCCCAGCTTAGCAACTCCATTCACAAAAAATATATTTGCAGTTTTTATATCTCGATGGATTATCTTGTGATCATGCAACTTTTTGAGCCCCTTTAAAATATCAAATGCAACCTTCCAAATAAATTCCTCCTGGAAACCTTTCTTGTATGTTTTTTGTCTTGACTCTCTTATTTTTTGCTAAATTTATCAAAAAATGTACTTATAGGTCCCCACCTTGCGCGAATTCCATGACTATTCCCAATTCTCCTGTAGTTTCATCGAAATATGAATTCTCATATTTTACAACATTTGGAATCTTTATGGAGGCCAGCAAACGAACTTCATTCAGAGCATACTTAATCTGCTTTTCACTCATTTTATTGGTTTCTATGACTTTCAAGGCAAACACACCGTGGTCACTCTCTCGTGCGACCTTGTAAACTGTTGCAAATGAACCTTGTCCAATTTTCTTAATGACATGGTATCCCTGGAGATGCTCATGAACCTTGGTCATTTGTCTTCAAATCCTATTTATTAAAATTAGAAGAGTAAAATGATCGCTAATCATTGCTAAGAAATGTCAGCCAATTAACGCTCTTTCATAGAAAGCATACCCATGGTTTTTTCTCACATCTATCAATTAATTCTTAGACTTATAATAATCTTATTCAAATTTTGTTTTATAACAAATAAAGATGCCTCAACGAAATCTCGGGCATCTAAGATTCTTATAAGTTCGACAAAAATACATGGATCAACCTTATTAATTCTTCGGTTCATTTTTGCTTTTTGATTTACTAGCGCGCAGCCTTACCTCCTATTATTAACTTTAGATATAGTTGATAGAAAAAATTGCTTGCTCTCCCATCACATATTCGGGTTCCTGGTGGCTTAGCATGCGATGAAGTTGCAGCTTAGCTTCTTTTACATACTATTTACCACAAAACTCATGGCTACATTTGAATGGACTTTTCTATTCGGAATGCTCGGCTAACTTTTTCTTGCCTTCGATATCTCAGTTATTAATATAATTACTTTTCTTTTGCTCTTCTAGACTATTTTTGCGCTATTCGAGATCTTTTATGGAGTTTTTGAGCTTTTTGATCTATCAATATCGACAGAAGTACATCAACACCCATACCCAAATTTTCAATGTACAGTTTTTGAATCATTTTGAAGTAATAGTGGGCTGCTTTTTGGTTGGATCCATCAAACTTCGAAATGTCATGGTTCTTCAGCATTTCTTGAAGTTTTTGTATACTGAAGGGGTTTTTATCCTCTTACATGATTGAATCCCTTAAACTATCTATAAAATAATGCTTAAATCCACAAAAAGTCACACTATATACAATAATGATAATGGGAAAAGTTTGAAGTGTTTTCACAAACAAAATCGATCAGCTTTGCTGTTTGCATTACTCTCTGGGGCAAGGAGGCAATGAGAGAGTTTTTCTTGGTATTGCCAGATATGAATCCAATCGCGGCAGTATCTTTGTTAGTTTGCCTTTTCTTCGGCCTCTTCATTAACTCTTCATCGGGTAGACATCGTAGTTTTCCTTTTCCGAGTTGTTAAAACTCCTTCCTTGTAGCTACAAGTCTTGAATTTCGACCTTAACCTGTTTGCTTATTATAAACCAAAAAAAATTATAATTTTTCCTTTATAATAAACACATCCTACTCTAAAAATGAAAAATCAAAAAAGTAAATGCAAACGAATTATCACGATCCAAAGTCAAACATATCTAATATTTTCTTGTCAGTACCACCCCTTAGCCCTAGTACCACCGTAAAATGGTTTAAACTCATTATCTCAACTTATATTGTGTGTTTGTTCTTAAATTCTTAGTTTAGAGGCTAAATCGGAAATTTTCCTCTCAACCCCGAAACTGACCTAATCACTCTTACTCCTCCCTTGTGTCTCTAATTGTTTATATTTTAGACCACTAGACCGACTTATCTGTGGATGTAATTGTAGGAACATATATTTTGGTTTATTTGCTTCAATTGACCAAATCTCTGAGCGAGGTCCATACAACTTTATGTGATGATATTGGGATATTCCGTGTAAGATTTTTTAAAAAACTTCGTGGGCGCACCCCCATGGTACAAGAGGCTAAGCTCATACGATTTTTCTTGCCATTCTGGAAGAATTATGACGAAATATTATCCTGGATCTAAATTCAACTCGAGCGAAAGCATTTTTCGCTGACCGTAAGTGGCACCAATCCACCGATATCCACATCCACCCTCCTTCATGACAATAATCATGCGAACCCATGAATATTTGTATTTGAAGGAAGGTATTCCAGCATAGAATTTCTAATCTTTTTGAATAATAGACAGCTTGGTATTCGACTTTTATTCCAACTCAAAAGACCTTATTATCACTTCCTATCTAGTATTTCGTATTTGGTTCAAAGCTGAATAAATATATGTTTGCATTTATAAAGCATATAGATCGGTGAAATTGGCAAACAACTACCCTTTCAATATTTTTTTCTTTCTATAGTTCTCATCAGCTTTCTAGTAAAAAATGTTGACCGATGTATTTTTACTTTAGCAGTTCGGAAACTATATGTCTTCGAGGCTATTAGCAACTGGATGAAGGGTTCCCTTCACATCTTTTATCATAATTGAAGTATTGAAAGTAGATATTTTTTCAATTACTTTCTGGAAATTCTGGTGATTTGTTATCTGTATTTGAGTTGTGCTACAAATCGTCAGTTATTCGAGTAGCTCAATTTATTTCACATCGAGTAGAGCTTAATAATTTGTGTAAACTTTAGCCAGTGCTTTTAGCAGAAGATACGGCCATAATTAAATAGTTTTAGAGTTTCCATCAGTTTAAAAAAAAGAATGATGGTATTTTCCATTTTACCTATCTCTCAGGACTGGGACATAGTCGTCAATTGTTAAATATTTCCAAGTGTTGTTTTGATTTATTTTTATATAGTAAATCCCATGCTAGTTGATCTTTTGACTTTCAAACATTTTTTCAAGTAGAAAATTGTTATGTTTTATGCAATTGAAAACAGTCACTATGGTTTTTATCCCGTGTCGGTGATGACCGTATTTAACACTATCAAAATCCTTTGGGAGAACGATTGTTGTTTTGCCGGATGATTTCCAAATAGTTTGGCTTTCGTTTTTGAAGAGTTCGCTTAGTCTGATCCATTTCATCTCTTTGAACAAAGGATTAAAATTTGTACTAGAAATTGAGGATCCTAGCTCCAAGGATGTTCTGAGAGGTGGATATATTTAATCAGTAAACTGTCGGTTTGATCTTTTCAAGGATGCAACATTTTTATCGAACTTATCCTTCAGTATCTTGTTACTTGCCATATTTTAGCAGGAGCTGTCACTTTCCAAAAAAACGTTAGAAGTAATAGAACTGCTTTTTGTCAACACTTTCGAAGAACTCATCTAAATTCCAATAGATATGTACCATGTACGAAGAAGTAATGCTACTTTTAACAGACTTCATGTCGTATTTGGAAGCACTGCCGTTAGCTTTTAAGATTGGTTTCGGATTAATATTCGATCTTTCGGTTGAAGCACCTCCTCCAGGCATGATGACATCATTAAAAGAAACACTTTTTTTCCTCTTACAATCTGTTCCAGGCTCAGTCAACACTCTATTCTTTTTAACCCTCGACATCTCGAGCAAGCTTTTTCCGGAACTTCCCAGTTTCGGACCAACAAACTGCTGCTGAAGCTTTAGATACCTGTTTTTATTAGTGTTAGAGTCTTTCTTCGGTGTAGCTTGTTGGTCAATGTCGCGGTTAGGATTAGCGTTCTATTGATCCAATTAGAACTATGTTTTTTTGAGTTTGGCTTTAATTTATTGCCCAAAGTTCTTGTACTTGCGGCTATAAGTCTTTATCGGTTGATAGACACGACTCTGAGAGCTGGCGTTGCTGGTATTGATGTTTTATTTGTCCTATGAAGCGCTCTTCATAAATTAACGTCTTTGTTTTTATTTTTAACAATATAAAATATAAGCAACATTGACTTAATATGGTTCAACTAGTAATCTTCCATGCAATTTCTAGCAAAACTGATAACCTAAGAACTCTCTTTGAAGGAATATTTACTAACCAAAGCAACTTCTAAACTTAACTTCTAAACTTCAGCCTACCGTTTCATGTTTTCATTTTTCGTTTTTTATTCAGAAATGAATGGTCGTCACCTATTATAATACGAAATTGTTTAAAACGATATTTATATAAGAATTCTTTTCCGATAAAACTCAGAAAATTGAACATGTAACCTGATCCCTAAGACTAAAAATAAGTGTCTGAGCCTGTCTCAGACGTTAAATGGAACGAATCCATCAAAGATTCCATTTACTAAAGAAAAAATCACGAAGTCAAAAAAAAACTAAAAATCAATACCAGTCGATCTCGAGGTTAACTAAAACTGCTCAAGGCACTAGTCAAAGATAACAAATGGAGTTAGGTTTTCAAAGGAGGCGATGTAATGTGGTCGGGATTAGCCATTCCCGACGAAGATATAAACTAGGCAACAGAAATCAAAGTCAATCGTATCCCTGCAATGCCACATCTTTGCCACAAGAAAACTATGGGCTTCATTTTGAATAAATTCAGAGAATATTGGCCATAAAACTTTTGGTTTTATCCAGAAACTTATCTGCTCCCCGAACATGCAGATTAATTGTAAAAAGAGGTCTCTAAAGGAGGTGTTTTCATTGCAAAGCCTTCCGTAGGATGCCAAGGTGATGGAATTCAGCTCATCAAAAAGCTTGCAGACATCCCGAAGTATGGCTAATCATAATGGGTAGTTCAACCATACATTGATAAACCGCTTCTTTTGAATAAACGAAAATTTGATTTCAGACTTTACGTTTTGATATCCTCAGTTGACCCCTACATCTGCTATCTAAATGAGGAAGGTTTAGCTCGTTTTTGTAGTGAGGACTACAAGCACCCCACGAAAGAAAACCTCAAAAATCCGTATATTCACTTGACAAATTACAGTCTTAATAAAAATCATCCAGACTACGTCAATCCGACCTAACCTTTCGGAAAAGGAGGTAAAACTTGTCTAAGAGTTGTTTGGGAGCAACTTGCTCAAGAAGGAGTCGATGTAGGTGCTTTAAGAGAAAGAATTTAGGAACTGTGTCAAAAGTTTTTGACCGGCATGTATCCTTTTCTGAAGTATTACTTCAAGGCTACTTTCCCGAAAACCCCAGGGAAATGCTTCCATGTCCTCGGAATCGATATTCTAGTTGACAATAAGCTAAGACCTTGGCTTTTATAAGCCAACAACAACCCATCGTTCAACATTGAGCACGAAGTCAACATTGGCGGTATTTAGAAGAAATAAGTAAGTCCTGTAGACTAATACGTGAAAAGAATCGTAGTTGAGGACACTTTGTACCTAGTAAGTAAGAGCATTTCCAAACAGAAAGAGATTCCAGTTGGAAATAACTACTTCTCATTTAAGAAAATTCTAGACTATGAAAGTTAGTAGATGCAATAGATGAAGCTGATCTAAGATATGCTTAGGATTTTCCATAGCCAATGCAGTATCAGATCGAAGTGGATTCTAACATCTTCACAATTTTCAAAGTTGGCTAATTTTCATGGAATGACAAATGAAAAAATATTGAAATCCAACTATCACCTGATATTTATCAGGATCATGAGGAATAAAGTGAACTCCACACAGATGACCTTTGAAGATTTCATTGAAGCAATGGAATACATTGTTAAAGAGATAGTCGGGTATAATAAAGATACTAAATTCCTCGTAATGAGAGACCATATTGATATGCTCGTCGGACAACTCCCCTGATTTTTATCAATCTTTCATTTCACCCTTCTTTAACTTAGCTACCTAATGGATTAGATCTCCAAATTTTCGATTGCAGCGAACCTATTACATTTTTAATGTTCAAGCTTTCCTGCCCCTCAATTTGTTTATTTACCTCGATTTTATAATTGCCTTTTGCGAAGCTATGTATGTCTGTGCATTTTTTGTCAGCTACCACTTATTATCTTCTGTTTGAAAAAAAATGTTCCTGTACGAAAAAAAATGATATTAAGATAATCAAATTTGAATAAAAAACACCTAGGAATATTCATTAATGGAACCAGATCCGTAAGAAACAACTGAAAATGGAAAAAATACCTCCTCACTCTCAGATGCTCAGTGGAACTAATCTCTTGAAAATTCAGTTTACGAAAAGACCGAGCATAAAGTCAAAAAAAAGAAATTCAAGATCAATACAGAGCGAGCGCGAGCTTCTATAAAAATACTGAAGCTGCTGATAAAATAAAACAACTGGAGCTAAGTGCATAAAGGTGGAGATGTTCTGTGGTCGGGAGTGGCAGGAAGATAATAGGATCTCAGTGAAGCAGTTGAAATAAAAATAAACCGAATTCCCTCGATTTCTCACATATGTCACAAAAAGACATTTGCTTTCATTCTTAATAAATTTTGGTAGTACTGGCCCGACAATTACGAGTTTTACCCCAAGACTTATATGGTTCCTGAAGATGTGTAATAGCTGTAAAAGCATGTCCTTAACGGAAAGATATTCATAGCAAAGCCATCAGAAGGGTCACTGGGAGATGGAATCCAACTTATAAAGAAATTAAATGATATCAGTAAATTCGGTCAATCTTAGTGGGTGATCCAGTAATATATTCCAAAACCGCTCCTCATCAATAAAAAGAAATTCGATCTTCGACTGTACGTTATGATTTCCTCAGTTGATCCCTATCTCTGCTACCTAAACTAGTAGGGACTAGTTCGCTTCTGTTGCTAGGAATACCAACCTCCAACAAAATAGAATCTCAAAAATCCATACATCCATCTCACCAATTACAGTCTTAACAAAAATCATCCAGATTACATCAATCCCAGCTAGCCGTTCGGGAAAGGGAGTAAAACCTGCTTGAGGGTTCTATGGTAGCAGCTTGCAATGGAAGAAGTTGATGTGAAAACTTTAAGAGAAAAAATAGAATAAATGTGCCAGAAGTTCATGGTTGGAATATACCCTTTTCTGAAATATTACTACAAAGCTTGCTTTCCTAAAACTCCAGGACAATGCTTTCAAATCTTGGGTATCGACATCCTTGTGGATTCAAAATTTAAACCATGGTTACTATAGGCAAATTACAATGCTTCTTTCAGCATCGACCACGAAACTATGATAGGCGGAATTTAAAAGAAGTAGCCGAGTCCAGTTGATTAGTATGTCAAAAAAATAATCGTTTAGGATTCCCTATATTTGGCTACGAGGAGCGTTGAAAAGCAGAAGGATTTGTAAATCGGAGAAAAATACTATTCTTACAAGAAAATTTTAGATTATGATAGTGAAGACATGCAGGAGATGAAGCTGATCGAAAATATGTTGATGATTTTTCATAGTCAGTGCAGTATACGATCAAAGTGGGTCCTGACATCAACACAGTTTTAGAAGCTTGCCAGATACTAAGGAATGACAAACCACAAAATTGGGAAAAACGACTATCACTTGATTTTCATAAAAATCATGCGAAACAGATCCAATCCCACCCAAATGACCTTCGAAGATTTCATTGACGCAATGGAATATATCGTAAAAGAAATTGTCGGGTATGATAAGGATACGAAATTCTTTGTTATGAGAGATCATATCGATAAACTTGTGGAGCAGTTGCATTGATCCTGATCATTTTCGAACTTCACACCTAATAGAATATTTCCAATGTATGTTGCACATTCCAACATGAATTGTTTTATTATGAGCCTATTATTAATTCTGAATTTAGGCGGGAAAGTTAAAAATCCGCACACTCTATCTAATCTTTTCTAATACCAAAAATGAGCAAAAAGCAGCGTAAATAGCAGCGCTAGGAATTCTAATAGAGTATCGAACTCGATTTTCTACCGTAAAATCCGAATGTTACTGCCTTTCTGACAAACTTCAAAACAAGCAGCTATTACGTGTAAAATGAAGAAAGGACAGCAGTACTTTGTTATTTCCAGGACTGCAATGGGATCAGATTCAAGTGTTGGTATCAATTCTAGCCATACTTTTACGTGGGATTTTAAGAGAACTACGAAAGATAAGTTCGCACTTATCTATAAAGTAAAATGCAAAATGTGGAGAGTATCTAACTTGTGCAGAAAGTTGATTTGGAGGAAAAAGATCACCTCCTGGGAAAGAAAAAAGGGTACTTAAAAGTATCTTTCAAAACAATCACTGCATTGGTTAATGCGAGAAATCCCTTGAGATCGTTGCTTTAAAAAAAAAAGAAAAAAGTCAATACTGACGACAACTATTACCACATGAATGTTAAAAAAAACACTGAAATCAAGGATGTCATCGATTTGATTACAGATATGAGAGAACATGATGTTCCATACCATTCCAGAGTCTGCATAGATACGGGCTTAAGAGCTGGAAAATGGTTCAATTTGGAAATAAAAGACAAAACAATAGTCAAACTGTCAGAGGCTCAAGGAAAGTAGTCTATGCCCGAACTTAAGATTCTAGCTTACGACATTTAATGTTCCAAAGCTCCTTTAAAGTTTCCAGACGCCGAACAAGATGAGATAATTATGATATCTTTTGCCTGTGAAGGTGAGGCATTTCTGATTGTTAACTGCGGATTTTGTGGATCCGAGGTAGAGCCATTCAAATATACTCCGAAAAAACGTCCGTAGCTCGGGTGTTAGGTGATTGTTTTCAATTAGCAATCGGAAAAGGATTCTTTACTGCGTTTTTCAAACTACATAAAACTGTACTCTCCGACGGTGATAACATCTTTCAATGGTGACAAATTCGACTACCCATTCATCCAAGCCAGATGCAAGAAAAACTACATAAACTTTGAGAAAGAGTTCGGAGTAAGAGACCAAGACGGGTAATTTTACGGATCTTTCATGAACCATTTGGACTGTTTCTACTGGGTAGAAAGGGACGCCTATTTGCCACAGGGCTCACACGGTCTGAAAGCAGTCACCAAGTCCAAACTTAACTACTAGCCGTAAGAAATGGATCCCGAGGAAATGGTAAACTCCGCAAAACACCATACCTCAATACTGGCATACTACTCCATTTCCGATTCCGTGGCCACCTATTTCCTGTACATGAAACACATCCACGGGTTTATCTTTGCACTCACGACCATAATCCCCATGACTCCCGATGAGGTTTTGAGAAAAGGCTCAGGAACGCTTTGCGAATTACTATTGATGGTCTAAGCTTATAACCGAAGTATCATTTTTCCCAACAAACACGTCGACAAGTTCGAAAAGTTTCATAAAGGACATCTGTTAGATACAGAAACGTATACAGGAGGAAGAGTAGAATGCTTGAGATCAGGAATTTATCGGGCTGATTTCCCCACTGACTTTCAGTTGACTCCAAACGCATTTCAAGACCTGATTAATAATCTTGACTAAATAATTAGGTTTTCCATTGAACACAACACCGATTAAATGGTTTAAACGATCTCAAATTACGAACAAGTCAAATAAGAAATATAAAACAAACTGAAACAACTACGAGATGTCGAGAACCCCAAAAAACACGAAACAAAACCTTTGATCTATCATATTGACGTGGCCGCCATGTATCCGAACATCATTCTCACAAACAGACTGCAACCAGTTGCCATAGTTGACGATGTGACATGTTCAAACTGCTACTATAACAAACCAGAAAACAATTGCAAAAGATAGCTGGAATGGTAATGGAAGGGAGAGCATTTTCCTTTAAACGAGGGATAGTTTTAGCTATTGAAATAAAAACTGCAGCAGAAGAGAGACCCTGCAACCACAGACCGATAGTTCGAGAAATAACTGAAAAGCTAAGTTAAAAAATACTGTCAGAAAGTATACTCAAAAGTTCATATCCCCACAAATGAAGTAAGAACAGACACAGTTTGTATGAGATAAAATTCTTTCTATGTTGACACTGTCAGAGCCTTTAGAGACCGTAGGTACGAATTCAAAAGATTGGTGAAGGTCCAAAAGGCACTGATGCAAAAATATAAGGAATAAAAGGACGAAATAAAGATGAAGTAGGCGTAGGTTTTAATGGCCCTTTATTAATCCATGCAACTTGCCCATAAAATTATTCTTAATAGTTTTTATGGGTACGTCATGAGAAAAGGGTCAAGATGGTACTCTATGGAAACTGCAGCCATGATCACATACGTCGGAAGCAACATCATTCATGACAGTAAGAAATTCGTCGAAGGTAGAATTGGAAAACCGTTGTAACTCGATACTGACGGCATCTGGATGTTGTTGCCTGACGGTTTTCCTTAAAATGCCAAAGTTAAATTCAAAAGCGGTAAGTCTTTCAACTTGTCGTATCCTTGCGAAATTCTCAACCATCTCATCTACGGAAAATACTCCAACACTCAATATCAGTAAATAAAAAAGAACAGCAGTCACAAGTACGACATTAGAACCTAAATGACCATTGCTTTTTAAATTGACGGTCCTTACAAGGCGATGATGATTCCGTCTGCGAAAGAAAAACAGAACACCGGTGGTTTGGATATCCAGCAGCAGTCATCCATGCTATTGAAGAAGAGATATGTTGTTTTTGACCACAAAGACCAGATTTCATAGTTCAAGGGTTTTGAAATAAAGAGAAGAGGGTAGTTAAAAATTACAAAAATATTTCAGGAGGAACTGTTTCCGCAATTTGTAAAAGGAATGTCTTTAAAGTAATGTTATCAATACTGCGCATAAACCGCGAGGAAATGGATGAGGATCATCACAAAAAGAGGCTCTTCCCTAGACACTCAACAAATTCTTGGGTATTTGCAATAATCTAAAAACCTGTCTCGGGATCTCGAAGACTATGGAAAATCCAAAGGTCTAGCAATCACTTCAGCAAGGAGACTCGCAGATTTTCTAGGACCTGAAGTTATCAAGGGGAAGGGCATATGCTGCAACTTTGTCATATCGGCAACCCCACAAGATAGTCCAGTTACGGACAGGGCAATCCCCACCTTGATTTTTGATGCCGATCCCGAAGATCAAAAAAGATACTTGTCAAAGTGGACGAAACTGGATTCTTTGCAGAAAGGTGGTGAAGTCGATATCCGAGATATTTTGGATTGGAATTATTACATGTAAAGACTGTCCACGCAAATTCAAAAAATGATTTGTATCCCTGCTGTTATGCAGAATTTAACAAATCCAGTCCCCGAAATTTAGTTGCCAGACTGGCTTCAGAAAAAAACCTATGACATAAGGCACCATAAACAAGGAACCATCTCATCATTCGGTTTTATACCAAAAAATCCCGACGAAGTACAAGTTTAAAAACCTCAAGCAAACAGCAACCAATTTTCTCTATCTTCACCCAACAAAGCTTCAAGAGAAGAAGCAAGGGAACAAAAAAAGAGAAAATCAATGAAAAATCCCCATTCTATGATGAAAAACTTCCCCTAATGGTTGGTTGAGCAGAAAAAATTGTGGAAAGAAAAAAAGATCTAATCGCAACGGTAGACCGTCAGAATTTCAGATATGAAATCAATAATTCAAATAATTCCCGAGAAAACAGCTGGAAACTTTACAATTTGGTACTTTGCTGGTAACAGAATCCACCGAACTTTTCTCATACTTCAACGGAAATACTATTGCAAAGATAAGTAACATGGATCTAAAAAAGCACCAAGAGAAGAAGGAACAGCAATTTAGATTGTTATTGATTAAGCCGTTTTCTTGAAACAGCAAGACTACTATGATTCGATATTGGGAAGGACTTTTTACGAAACCAAATTGCCACTTATTACCAGTCTGCTAATCAATAAAGGAAATGTGTGGAGATTCAACAAAGTCCTATCCACCTATCAAGAAAATGACGTTCAGTAAATTTTTGGATAAGATTACTTGCCAGGAATGGAAAAGTAATTTTTACCAACTGTATACCTGGCGAGGGCTCAGATCGGAAAGAGCAGAATGATCTGGACTTTAATAAATCCGAGACTCGACGAATACCACTTCATTTTCGTGGACAGAGCCATAGGCAGCACAACACATGAATTACAAAAGCTTGCAAGAAAGCTAATCGACAATAGCTAGGCAAAAATTCACACAATTCACAAAAACTAATAAAAAGAGAGTGCATTACAAGTCGATGAACTACTAAAAGGATACTTAAAAAGTTTTAAACAAACATATCTCGTAGTTTTACAAAGTGATGAGAATGTTTCCTTTTTACAACATTTGGGAGTTTCTATGCTCAATGAGGAAGTACCTGTTTTAGCCTTGAGGAAAGTTGAAATTGAGGGTGTTTAGGCCTTGGGATGGAAGTAAAAGACGATGAAACTTGTGCTTAAGGAATCTGCCAATGCCACTAACTAGATATTCACGCTATTGAACTGGTCTAGGTATGCGCATATCCCAATCTGCAATCTCGCCTCATAAAAATAAAGACTCGACTTCATAACCAACGTTACCTTTTCCAGACTTCTCCATTCCAGTTAGCACCTAACCTGGTGGAACGAATACAATCAAGAACTCTCAACGACCTATTAAAGCAAGTACTACACTGGAAAAATAAGCAATCCTGGTCTTTACACTTCATTTTGTTTTAACATCGATATGGAAAACCTGGCAGTTAATGCCATTGCCAACGCAGATTAGTTGACGAATTTGGACCGGTAAGCAGCAGCAATGATGATGCAAAAGCAAAAACATGGAGGTCAGCGGGTTGAACATCTAGATGAAGTTTCGCAAGTTAAAATTGCGTTCGATTACATGAAAAAAATGGTCAAAGGGTGGGTCAAAGATATTAGAAATGGATCTGAAGAGGCAGACGCCTTATTGACAAATGTGCATAAATGGGTAACATCCCAGGGAAACTCTATGTATGATCCATTGTTGCTAAGGATGGTCAACGAGCTGATGAAAAAAGTCTTTTATAGACTGATGGGGAAACTAAGCAATTTGGGAATGGAGGTCATATTTGCTAACTTTTCAAAGATTACTGTCGCGACTGACAAATATTCATAGTAATAAGCTCAGAGCAGGATCCATTACATCCTCAAAAAATGCATTCAAGACGACTAGAAAATTTTCCAGTACATCAAATTGACTCCACTTGCAGATGTTTACAAGGTAATGCTATTTAAAGATCCTCATAACTATGCCGGTATTATCGATAATTCAAGCCAACATAGTTTTGGTATTACAAGATTAATGTCGAAACAAGTTGGCAATTACCTTCAATGGCTCGTTCTCAATTTCCTGAAAGGACTGACTTAACTCAGTTAGGAAATTCAGGAAGAGTTTGTCGATGATCCACTAGAACTCCATAGAAACTACCCAAGTCATCTCAGGGACAGACTCGCAATCTTCATCAATGGCTAGTTTAAAAACATTCTGCTAAATGCAGTTTAGGATATTTGGAAGCATTGGGACAGAACTCGCTACCACTACAAGTAACTAATTAATGAAGACGCCTAAACAGTGATCTCATCCGACTAATCTTAAAATTAATAAAAAGATTTCTAATCCTAATAATAAAACGACAGCTTCATTGAGGATGACCTAGATTAGTAAAAAATGAACAGAATGGTTGAATAGGAACTCGATCAACAGAAAGGAGGAAACAACTCTAAAAAGAAAAGCAAGAAAAAGAAAAATAACAGAAAGAGTTAGTAAGAAATATTGGAAATGGAAAAATGGGTGAAGGATCACCAGTTTGATATGTTAATCTAGAATTTGTTTGACCTGCTAAACTGCACTGAAGGGTTAAGGGAAGAGTTTGAAAAATTGAGGAGAGATGCTTTACAGAGTGTTCATCTTAAGTCATCTCTAGACTATCGAAAATTTTAACCAAAGTATCCGAAATTTTAACTCCCTTGTTCCCACTGTTTCCTCGTTAATTAAAACCCCGGGCCATGCTAACACTGTGGAAAATAAGGAACAGCAACTATCGAACTTGAAAATGCGATATGGAAAATGATGCAGGAGCAAGGCAGAGATTTATACTGTAACTACTGTAAAACAATAAAAGAGGACTACTTGAAAAAGTGCAGATGCGGAGGAAAATGGGTATTTAACGATCATCCTTTAGAATGGTTGCCATACGCTGATAGAAGCAGCAAGGAGTGGAGTTACGTGAACGACATTTTGTAGTTTATGGGAATGGCTAGTGAGGAGCCTACCTACCCAGCCGCTTCGACCAAACCAGAAATTATGCTTCCTTGATTGTGTCATACGCTGTAAATGATATAAAGGTATTGATAGAGAATAATCGAAAAGATATCATTTTTACTATGCGATTCATGAGAAGTGTCTAAAATTGCTTAGCTGGAGCTACTCGGAGTTCATGAAACGATCTTCCAGAGTTTTTTTCTTTTGCGTTTTGGAGAGGATCTTATCGAGGTTCTTGACAGTCAATAACGAATTCTATGAGCGAGCTTTAAATCTCTGATAATGCAGTTATATGTCCTAATCTTTCATATCACTGCAATTTAGATCCAGAAGCTAGGTGACCTGACCCTATAGCTGTTTCAACTCTTTCTTCTCCTTTTAGAGAATTTCGTCAAGTTATTTATTTTACGCCTCTTCGGCTTAAAACTTGTTATCATTTTTTTATCGAGTATTTTTTATTGTAAATAGCTATCTTTACAGCTTTTTGAGTTTTTACTCGCACACCTTGTTGTTCTATTCAAGCTTTTGATATTAGAGATACCTTTCTTCGTTTTATTTTTTAACCTAGTCGAAATAGTCCACTATCTCGTCTAGATCATCCATTCCAGTAATACCCTTCAAGTTACTTACGATGTTTTCATAGTAAATTAGTTTTTACTCATTTTCATATAGCAAATCCCTCTGAGAAGCCATTTTGCTCCTCGTTTTTTTCATCAATTAACGTTGTTGTTGAAGGATGGTGAGATTTTTTTTAGCATTCCTGGATCGTTCTTCGCTTCTCTTAGTTTCTAAGGACTAATCCTACTTTCTGCAGCTTTAAGAAGTCCCCACCGAGTGACTGATTGGTATGCTCTAAAGATGATAAAAGGGGTACTTGGGAAGTCTTGATATCATTTTTGATTTAATATTTGTACTAGTTCAATTATCTTTGAAGTTTTTTCTTCATTTCAGTGAGTCTTTCGCTAATTTTGGCGTACGTCCCTTCTAAGGCTAGGTTTTCAACGATTGCCATCTTTTCCCTGTATATCGGATTTGTACTTTGTAATTGTCTTATTGTTTTCTGATCTACTTCTACAGATTTTTGTAGACGTTCGAGTAGATGACTCTGGAATTACGGTTGCTATTGACTTCGTCCTTGAGCTTGTTGTTTCCGGATATGAGCAAATTCAAAAGATGGGTCGTGTGCTAAACTTCAGTCTCAACCTTCTTGCTCTTTTTTCTCAGTTAATCGAGATTTCCGCAATCTGTGTTCCTACTTTTGCTGGAAGCCATTTTAGACTGCTAGAGGTCATTGTCTTACGATCTTACGCTACTATTCAACTGATATATGAGGTTTTCGTGCAGTTGTTTGAGGTTTTTCTAAGGTGATGAAAGAACACCGTACATTCAATTATTCGGCCTGTAGGATTTTCAGAAGGTAGGTTTCCTTTTTTAGATGAATTGCCTCTATCGGATTGCCATTCTGTTTTTCAGCATCATTTGGCGACGTAGATCCTGAAATCATTTTAGAATCTAATTTTTGGAAGAAATTATTACTCAAAGAAGTTATCGAACTCAACATTTTGGACATTTTATAGGAGATACTTTATACATTATAGTAATGTTATTTTTTAATCCATCAGAAAGGAGATATGTCTTACCTCACAACGAAAAGCTTAGACTGTTTTCAAGGCCTATACAAATCTTTTTAGACGTAAGTTCGCAAAATTAAAAAAAACTTAGGTAAGCAAGAATAAGTATTTAAATATTGTGACAAATATCAAACTTCTCTCACATATCCTCTTTCGTCGACTTCAACTTCACTATAATCCTCACCAAGTGGATGATCATTTTCAAAACCTCCTATGTTTCTTTGAACCCAAATTACATCTCCAATATCCTCCCTCTATTCTAGGGTATGTATCGGATCCCTGTAGCATCCAGACTTTCCTAACTTTCTTATTAATTTCTCGAGGTTTGGAATCTACCATTTTCCACTCACCAAATCATGGAAAGGGGGTTGGCATTGTAGCCTAAAAGATTCTCGCATGATATTGAAATCCCTCTGCTTCGAAGGAGATGCGCTTATTCCGATGATATCATCTTCTTTCGCATAAACACATAAAAAGTCCCAATCCTCAACGCTGCCAATAACAAGCATATTGCTGAATTACATGTTGGACTGCCCGGCATACAATAAAGCTTTAGAGTGAAAATTTCGACGCTCAAAAGGAATATAGTGGAAAGGAACGTTCTAAATTTAACAAAAAATTACTAATGCCATGATATTAAAAGCAGCAGTAAGACCCGACTCGTAAGCCACTAAAGGACTGTTTGTTTATATCTAGCAGATTAAAATACAAAAGTACTCTCGATTTAGTAAAATAAAACTCCACACTCGAACAGTCTCCAGCTGCAAACACTCTTTTTGAGTCTGATCTACAGTTTGGATCAACGATTATCCTGTTAGCTTTTGTGAAGTCTATATCACTATGTTTGCCTTTTTTGATTCCTTCCTATGAATATAGTAGAAAATTACAGTTTTCGCGACATAATTATTCGCAAATAGAACTGCACAGTCGGCATTGATCTATGTATCATCTTGAAGCACGACTTTAATCGAGTTTTAAATTTTACAGTTTTTAGACTATATGCTCATAACTTGATCCTCAATCGACTTCCCAAGCAAATTCTGGATTTTTTTGAACGCTTTTATTTTTATGTAAAACTAAACCCCAAATTTACTAAATTATTTGGCGATTTATTGCTGGACGATGAACCCATATTGCTATGCTACTTTCGACAGTTCATTGTTGTCCAAAACTTTGATTTTTATATCTGGAAAGGATTTATTCACGGCTTCACAAAATTACAAGGCTTAGACATTAAACCCGAGTACCATCAAACTCTGGACATTTTGGTAGTTAATAAATTTTATGAGTCTTTCATGCTCGGAAATATTTTTGTACGGCATGAATACATTGGGTGGTTTTTCCTGTCCTGCATTGAATCCGTCTATTGTCGGGTACAGAGGAGAGCTGTCAGCAGCAACGAGAAGTCCGTCATACTCCTTCGATAAAAAAATAGAGTTACCATTTTCATTCCCCCATAGTAACTGAGGTAGGGATAGAATCTCTAAAATGAAATATTTGATTTACTTTTCCAATAAGTCTGTAGGTTTCATTAGTAAAGACAAAGTTTATCCCATATTACTTGTACCAGTCTGCGGTTTGATATCGCAGTTTTCTGTATACTTTTTCCTACAAAAGCTAACTTAGATGTTTGTCGATAGCTTTTAATTATTTACTAGATTTTTTTTCAGGAATCTATTTTTGAGGTTTTAAGGAAAGTTCTCTCCTGAAATTGGGGATTGTTTTGTGTAAATAATGCTTTCGGTACGGATACTCGGCCTCTTATTGGACAACGTCGATGTTACCGGTATACCCGTATTGACGCAAACCGTCAATGCATCCAACAACCGCAGGATCGTCTCCCCCCACTATTAGCACTTTTCTAAGGTCATCGTGGCTTTTTATGTCCATTTTTGCACGTATTTTCCTTGGGATTTGCTCCGGGTACAGGATTTTCACCACTCCGTCTTTTTATTCTACATGAAATCTTGGGAGGTTTTAGCGAGCTGGACCATACTACACGCTTCCAGACTATATGTCGAAAGCGCAACCGTGATGTGGGCAGTAGAGCTTATCATTGAAGCATATTGCCTATTAAAAACTACCATCATCCTAGTTCTAAGCGAAAGGCTACGAATATGTGCAGGTTCCTTTCACAGCGTATAGTTTCCCCTTAAACCTAAATATCGCAATACGATGCTCTTTATCTTCAAAGTCCCTCACGGTCACGATGAAAGGTCTCCCTTCAACGACATCAGTACTTTTACAAACTTCTTTCGATTTAATCACCTTGAGATGAGGATTTTAGTTGACTAGCTTTCTGAGACGGTTCTCACGACTTTACTCTTATCTCTATTCCTATTTTTTTTATCCGAGACTGTAAACCTTAGTTCTGCTGAGGGATAAGGCTGAAAATGCGAGTGCTGAGGTTATAGTAAGTTTTCTAAGGGAAGGATTGGTGAATAGATTTCTAAATTGACCAAACATATATTTTAATATCAGATTTTTAATTTTTAAGTTGTTGTTAATTTTCATAGAACTTGCTGTTTTATTGAATTATTTTATTTAAATAATCAAAATCATTTAACTATAAAGCTTCCTCATTTTATCACAACATCCCAAAGTAGTTCGATTCCCATCTTAAATAGCTAGATTATCAGAAAAAAAGATTATCTTTATATTTATTTTTTAAGTACTGATCTGTATTGTTAAAGTTGCATTTGCTATTGTTTACGTTAGTTATGTCGAAATCAAGGATCTAGAATAATGTTCCTGTTTCTTCCTTTCTCTAGAAATTCAAAGGAAAAACGAGTAATGTCTCAAAACTTGGGATAAACTAGCTGTTTAAAACTAGCAATAGTCGCGTTACCCCTCTCATTCCACTTTATTGCGGTCGATAAAATAGACCCATCAAGAGCACCCATAGTTATAAAAATTAACACCAGTCCGTTGGAAAAGTTGAACTGAAAGGCATTATACCATCCTTTCCAAAGAGAGATGAGGAATCGGAGATAATATGTATTAACTCACAAGCAAGTACAAATGCTACTGCCGGATAACGCGTTGGTGGAAAAAGTAGATAAAAAGAAAACTACATACCTTCTATCTACGACTTGCCAAACGTTCGTCAGGATCAAAGTCTGAAAAAGTTCACTTATAAACGTCAACTATCCCGCATTGCATTCAACGATTACGAGAGTCAAGGTGAATATACAAAAAATACTGCTTTTTATAAAAAGTTCAACATTGATGAGGAAGGCAGGTTCCATCTAAGGCATCTTGACGAATTGATAAATAAGTCGAAAAGAGAAAGAAATAATTTCAAAATAAACACAAGATGAAGGAGAGATAAAACTTAACTTGTTCGTCAATTCCCCTTTATCTTTTCCCCGAAAAAACCATAAAACGGATCAGTAATTATCACATTCATGACTTTCTGCTCGCAATGAGGTTTCTTCTGACTTATAGTATTCTGTTCTCACCTATTGTTTTGGTTTTCTTCTTCTAAGATTCGGTGTTGATTTTGTAACTACCGATACTATAGACGCTTTTGGGACTATTTTCTATCTTGCTTTTCCTTATTTCTTTCTTTTTCCCTTTCTACAGGCTTTAATTGATTTTTTGTTTCGATTTTTCGAGAGATTTATCCGAGTCAAAGTTCAAAATCTGCTTTTGAGAAGTTAGTATTTGTAGGCACTCCTTTTTCCTCTGGTTTTTGTTCCCTGTTGTAAAGCCAGATATACAATTATTTAGCTTATTTTCCTTTGAGGATGAACATTTTCTGCCGCTGGAATAAGCTTTTGATGGATTGTGCCCAGGCGTAAAAGGTTCTTTTTTCATGGTGTTTTCATTTAATTATGTTGGGTTCTTCCAACTAGGAAATTTGTGGTGAGAAGTCGAGACTTTCTGTCTCAATTTCGTGCTTGTCATATTGGGCCTGTCAACATCCTTGGACTTGATTGATTTAGGAGTTTCCAAAATTGCATTTTAAGAGGATAAATTCCATTTAATAAGGGGTTTTGACGCAGAATTGTTGAGTTTCAAATTTCTGAGCTTTTACGCTTATTAGATAAGCTGGAAAGGCTTAATAGTCATAGCGTTTGCCGTAGGGGTTACTTCCTGTTCCACGAGCTGAATTTTTCTACTGGAGATTCTTACACTCTAAATTTGATAGTTTTCACCCATAACAAGATAAACGAGAGGGGTATCTTCCACTGGCATCGAAAAATAATGCCTCGCATGCTTTTTCGCTACTATGACATGCTAGCAAGTTAAAGAAACAGAAACACTGGTCTACTTACCCCGGTTTTCCTTGTCTTCTTTGCTTCTTAATCTAGAACCTCCATGCACGATAGGATTCCTTGGGGACTAACTCAACACCCACACGGTCTATATATCCTCTTTAAGAAAGCATCTCTTCGATTAAAACACATGTTACTTCAAAAAATACTCCCTCCTGGGTTTTTCGAATCGTAACCTTCGAAGAAACCGCCTTGTTGTTTCGTTTCTCCTCGTTATAGTTGCATAAACTTGTATCTTTCCCACGCAAGTATTCACTCTTCTTGTGAATTTGACTTCGACCCAGCAAATAATTTGTTGACTTCTCTTTCCTCGACAATGCGAATTTTTGGTGTTGCTTTTCGCTGAGCTACTCCTTTTCACGCATTAACTATTCCCTCCAAATTCAAAAAAATAAAGAGTAAAAATATAAATAACTGCTCTATCTGTTCGATTCGATAGCAAATTTTAATTCAATAACTAAGTATTATAAGCAACTTAGTATTCTTCGATGGCAAACAATGTGGAAAATAGTAGTAACTGTCCTCAGCAATATTGCCGATTAAGTCCTTGCGATTCTGTTCGGAATAGCTACGTCTTCAAACCAGCCCACAATAAGATCTTTAGTTCAAATGGATGCAGCTACAAAACTTACTATCTTGTCAAATCAAATGCTAGCACTCAACAATCCCTGCCAATCAAGAGGAATAGTACGGCTACGACGAACAGGAGCAGCAGAGCATTAACTCAGACTCGAAAAGAAACTAGTCGGGCCACTGCAACACCAGTCTCTCTTTCAAAAAGCAGTAAATACAGGTATTGGAATGTGTAAAGCACAGGCAACAAGAAGAGAAAACTACTTAAAAGTCCTTAAAAATCAGTGGAATGCACTAATCACAATACTTTCTTTGTTCCACTCAGCTAATCCTTGGAGGAAATGAATCGACTCAAACCGGAAATGGATTTTAAGGGCTTCGACTATGTGACGTACTAACCTGAGAAATATCAAATGGTTAATAGTAGAAAATCACCGATCGAAAAAAGAACAAGAATTAGTCGCCCGCTAAAAAATCTGCAAATCAAAGAAGGCTTTAACTTGTCCCTATTTCCAAAAATATTTAGAATGCCTCAAAAGTAGCTGAAAGAAAATGCAAAGCTAAGCTAGTTTAGCTCTTTAGTAGTTGCTAACACTGGAAACTTTAACTATTTCGAAATTTAACTCAAGAATGTTCACAACTACTAACATTTTTTGAAGAAAAATGCAAGAATTTTGAAAAACTCGGGGAGATAAGTTACAGACAATATATATTTCTGTGGATTGGAAGGTTTTGACATTGATGCATAGTGTTTTTTTTGGATCGGCGCACCTCTCAAATGTTAAGAACGGTCGAATGTTACAAAGTACATCAGAAATTTCTTGTCTGTACTGCTTACAAATTCCTTTTTAGATGACTATGAATGCCTCTAGGGATCAACAGTGTGGATAGTAGACTATAACGGAGAGTTATCTCATATGAGACTCGACGATATCATAAAGAATGCGAAAATGGAATCAGAATAAAAAACGTAGAGAGTATAACATATTTGTAAAAGCGGTACAGGATCTCCATTTCGAAGAAATTCAATTGAAAAACTATTTTGGAATAGTTTTGGGTTCTTGAAATCTAATGCTATCTTTACAAATACATTTTGATAGATTTCCTTATTGATAAAGTTTTATATTTGGGATCAATAGTAGCGATCGAGAATTTCCACTGTTATCCAAAACCCTATCGCCGAATTAATGAGCAATTTTTGCATTGGGGTTAGACCAGCCATCTTCAGAGTGGGAGGAAGTTTCTCGAACAATGATGTTTTAAAGGATTTGTATTACAACCTTTTTTGTCGAAGAAATTTGAGCTTTGAATAAGAAGATGATTATGGAATGAATGAATACTTCTTTGAGAACTCCATGGGATTTTCATGAGACATTATTAGATTATAACTTAAATTGACTTTAATAGGTTAATGAGATTTGTTGTACAAAATCAGGCAAAAATGTTTCACTCAGGTGTTTTGGCGAGAACTATCATTGAGAAGTTAATATTGTCAGGATCCCTTTCAATGAACTGTCCGATAACAGCCGTACTCTTTTCCAACAGTTGGTTTGGCTGACACGCTCCATGGTTAACGGGACACTTCTTGCACCCGTCCATTTCGTACAAAGACCCGTTTTTTTAAATAAATGCAATGAAGTGACTGTTCACTGAACAAGGAATATTAGACTACCCGTTGTCAACAGCTTCTTTATGATTTTATTTCAAATCCTAACTTTGCTTAAAAATCTACCCACTTTCCTCCGGAGATTTTTGGTTTATTTTCCCAGAAAACTTAGTAAAGTATGAGTCACCTTTCACCATGTCTTGGTATTCCTTCATTTTATTAATGATTATATGAAAAAGAGCAATAGTTCCACAAGCATTCTGTGCGTACTGCTTCATAAAAAACATGTCCTTTGGTGTTTCCTCGGGTTTTAGCTTTTATGCCTGCATATTGCTGTATTAAGCCTGAACTGGAGTTTCTTAGAAGCACAGCACTATGCCGATTGCGGGCTGAAGAATCATATCCAATGCCCATTCTTCCCGGGAGAGAAGTTCTTGAAAACTAAACAGATCGACCTTAAGACCGAGTTTTTAAACAAAAGTATTGATGACTTCGGGATTGGATTCAAGGGGCTTCCAATCATTGTTTCCTTCCTCTTCCATTGTTTGTTTTTTTTCGCCTAAATTGTAAAAGAGTTGCAATAGATATCATGAATTTCCCTTCGTAATTATAAGAAATTGCAATTTCATATCGATATGATAATAACAATAACACCGCCCTCAATCCTACCACAGAAAGTCAAGTTCCAGTCCACGTAAATCAAATACGATTAGCTCGAAGTTTTCAATAAAGAGAACATACTCAGAGTTCTTATCAGAAGAGGAGACATTCTTTAGAACTAAATCGTTAACATCGTGACTTATGAACCGAAGAACTATCTTTACGATATGATTCTCAGCGAAGGAATGACTCTCAGTGAAACAGTCCTCCCGATACAACTGTAACTAGTAGCACCTCAAAAAAATTACTAAATTACCAGTCAAACTAAAGTAAGTCCAAGCTATTTTAACATCCTCATGAAAATTGGAGAAGGAACTTTCTCCGAAATCTTTCTCATTTAAAGAAAGTACGATCAACACTTATTCGCGCTGAAGCGTATGAATAAAAGCTAATGTTTGCAGAAAGGCAGTTTGTAGTGGGTGAGAACTGAGGAGTATGCGATGCGATGGGGTAGATCGAAATGGATGGCCAAATTGTTCTACAGTTTCTAAAATGTAAATATGAGTAGAAGTAGGAACTATACGTGTACTTAGTAATGTAGTATTGCCCGTATGGAGATCTCAATCAACTTCTCCACAAAAATGCGATATCTATATCAACCAAATATGCATATTTTATACAGATCTGCCTCGGAATCGCTCACTTTCACAACAAAGGGTTTATTTACAGAGATATCAAACCAGAAAATATGCTAATCGACGTAAAGGGATGTATTAAAATTTGTGATTTTGGATACGCTCAACAGTTATAGCAAAACCAGACTCTGAACGAACTGTGTGGAAGCTATGAGTATATTGCTCCATAGGTTATCCAAA
Organism: Longipedia americana; assembly: GCA_028571025.1. Lineage (NCBI taxonomy): Eukaryota > Metazoa > Arthropoda > Copepoda > Polyarthra > Longipediidae > Longipedia > Longipedia americana. Next base: position 29,821 of record JAOWAT010282177.1, read on the forward strand.
AAAAATCATATAACAAATCTTTAGATATCTATTGCTTAGGATTACTATTCTATGAGATGCTGAATGGAGCCAATCCTTATACGGGAATGACTCCTTCCAGTCTAGATAAAATTGCGGAAAGACAAATTGTATTTGACAGAAACAAATTTTCCAATACAACAAAGGAGCTAATTCAAAAAATGATGAGAAAGAATCCCCAGGAAAGAATAGGATACAAAAGCACCAATTAGATATTCATTGATCCATTTTTTAAATAAAACGAGATGATAGTGTCCAATGTTCTTGGAGAGCACGTTGTTCCACCCGAAAAATTCGCAAATCCAAAACCAGTGTAGTAAAGGAACAGCATTACGGTTAATCAAGGTAGAGTCCTTGAAGACTAGCTTGGATATAATTACCTGAGACCTAATTTCAATGTGATAGAAAAGCATGGCCCTAAATTCAGTTTCACCTTTTGAAAAAACCGGTGTGAATAGATAGATATGATATTGACATCATTGACTTCATTTTTACAAAGTGAACTTTTTGATTTTTTTCTGAATCGTCGATACTAAATTGTTGACGTCCATTGCCTTCACATGGAGCAAAAGTGGCTGTGAGTCAAAGTCCACCTCTTCCTATTTGATCAAGCTTTCAAACATTTTTTAATAAGTTTAAAAGGAAAGAACTTACCCCAACATAAAAATGATTTCTAGATATCCCTTGTCGACACCTTTCAAAAACTTTTCGTCCTTAGCCATTGCGGATATATATTATCCAACACATTGCTTAAGGTACTGATCATTGAAGACATCGCTCTTGAATTATTTGCCGAACTTTTAGACCTGAATTAGTTCTGGGTAGTCCGATTCGATGTCCTTTCTAGCTCTCTAGAGCATCTTTTTCTGGATACTCATTTCTTTGTCTAGTTATAGTTTTACTGCTTACTGATGAAAGAGGAGACCTTGAAGAAATCTGGCCTTGAAGAAAATTTTAATTTTTAAGTCTGCGAAACCTTAATATCCAAGTCCACCTCACCACCCGACATAAATTCTACCAGATTGGAAATTATTATGGTGCTCTTTTCGAGAAGAAGGTAGCTCAGAATCGCGGAGATATCCTTTCCATATGACACTGCAGAGGTGGCAGTTGCAAGTTTTAGCATAAAAATGGCAAAATTCCTAGTTTTCAAAATTTACTGCATATACTTTCTAAAAGCATCAGTTTATTTAGCAATTTGCTACTTTGTCATGAACTTCTTGTCGGGAGATTTCTGTGCGGGTTCCTAGTTCCTACTGTTGGACCTTCTGATACTTCTACTGCGACTTTTGTTACTTCTGTGGGAGTCTTCCAAGTTTATGTTTCTAGAACTCCCCCCATTTCTGCCAGAAATATTGGTTCTTGATCCCCTGGAAAGGTGTGTTGACTATGAGTTTTATGATAGCTTGTTGTCTAAATTTGACTTTCGAAGTCTGTTTGTCTTTTTCGTTAAATGGGTCTACAGCTATTAAATCTCAGCCCGAAGGACCGGATTTTTAGACCCCATCTTCTTTATCAGATTTGCCAGTGCAGTCTAGTTGGCTAAAGATGGGGAAACCGTGAGAAGTTTACCTTAATCTCTACACATTTCTAACGAACAGCATATCTTAGCCAGACTATAGCAATCCGAACTGAAGGATCCCACTCTTTTAGTGAGGACTTCAGGAGCCACATATTAACTTTCAGGAGGAATATTTGACAAATCAACTTCCTTCTCTTCCGACATCATTTCCCCATAAACAAACCTTCCAATCTTTACTTGCCCTTCCTCAGTTATATAAATATTTTTTGGGTGGAGATTCAGATGAATCACTCCTTTTTTTTTCATTTGAATCATTGCGAGACAGATTTGTCGAATATATCCTTACTCTAAACGCTTAAATTGATATTTACTTTCTGCTTAAGACAGCTTTTTGAGCTGAGTTTTTATAACATTGTCAAGAGTATTTGTGGGAAAATAATCGTAAACCAAATAAATGCTGTTTGGAGTCTTTAACATTCGATGACAGCTGATAATATTCTAGTGTTCGAGCTCTTTGAGCAAACTTACTGAAATGATTCAAATCAGATGATACCTTCGTTAAGCAAAGACTGGTATTTTTTATGGTCGGGGTTGGTCTTAGTGTTGAGTTTCTTGAGAGTGTAGAGTGATTTCTCATGAATATGCTTGGCAGTGTAGATTTAAACTGAGTTTGATAACAAATACATCCTTCTTAGTGGATTACTGCAGACTCATCGAATTGAAAAACATCTACATTCTTTAACATCTTGCAGTTTGGTTGACTTTAATATTGTGAAGATTATTATAAAGCAAAAACTTTAGGATGCACTTAGTTTTTAAAAAGATTAATAGATTGGTAGACGATAAAATCAAATGTATCCTCACCAAGGGAAAAACCATATAATTAATTTTAAGCTTATTATTTTTGATGTGTTAAAACTAAATGTGCTTTAAGATTAGATTAGAACGAGCAAAAATATAATGTGCTTTAATTGTTATTAATATTGGCCTTGGATATAGTACAAATTAAACTTCTCTTATATATTCTTGCTTATAATGGGCGATAAGAAAAAACACAGAGAAAAGGAGAAATAGCGAGATCATAAAAAGTCCAAAAGAAAACATCGGGAAGAGTAAAGGGGAAAAAAAAGGAGGAAAGAAAGAAGGAGGTACTCCTCCTCATAGTCTTAAAGCTATTCGTCGTCATCATCTCCGTAAAGAAGGTCGAGATAAAAGAGAAAGTCGAAAAGCAGGAAGAAGTAAAGAGGAAACAAGTCACCCAGCCATCCTTCACTTGCTAAACCACCTGTCAATTTCATGATCCCCCCAATATAATACCCTGTTCCTCATATACAAGGCGGCATACCTGGTATCAACACCATGACCAGCAGAATTATGCCCCCACCAGTAGCTCAGGTTCAGGCTCCCACAGCCCCGGTTCCAAAAGTTAAAACAAAGTAGATCAACATTTTTAAGCTCCTTCCGCAGTTACCATACGGGTCGGTTCTCCTCGCAAAAACACTGTATTCTTCACAGTTGATGTCAGAATCTTTTTATGATAATTTGTTGAAGGAAAACTGTTCGAAGTTGGAGAGGGCTGCTCGCGGATAGAACAGTAAAAAAGGAGCCTCTATAATGGTCAAATGTGGCAACTAAATCGACAAAATAAACAAAGCAAAACTGTAACAGAAACAAAGCCAAGTCAACCAATAACACAAAAAAGACGAAAATAAATAGAGTAAAAATCGTTTCAGTCAGTTATAATAACTTTACAGAAAGCAACTAGCAAGTTGATGGAAAATTGATGTCTAAGGAGCAGAAAAAGTGATTTTTTCTTGAAATTGTTATAACATATTTCAATTTAAATAGATAAAAGAATAAAAATGGACGCTCCACCACTAAGCGAAGATGAACTTACGGAGGTCTACAATTGGGTCGACCAAATACCATTGTCGAGACCGAAGAAAAACATCACAAGAGACTTTGCGGACGGAGGTATTCAATTTGTCAGATATAGTTTTAATGGCGGAGATAGTTGCTCACTATTTTCCCAAACTGGTGTAAATCCATAATTACATCTCATCAACATCTGCCACTACTAAACTATCAAACTGGAACACACTTAACAGTATAGATCTAGATTATGCAACTAGAAAAAGTCTTAAAAAAGTTAAATTTTCAAATCAGCAAAAATGACATCGAACATATAATAACCTGCACGCCAGATACCATCTAAAAAGTGCTGAAAGTCACGCAGAACAAAATCAGAAGTTTCATTGAAAAAAAGAAACAACAGGATACCGATGGCAGAAGTTAAGTCAATAAAGAGTCCGAGTACAAAAAAGTCTCTCAAAACCAAGAGTTTAAGGACATAGTCATGGAAAAAGACAACACTATTAAAGAACTTAAGTCGACAGTTTAGGTAAAAGTGAAAAGTTATGTAGATTTTGTAACTAAAAATTCAGAAAATGTAACAGCTGATCAAAATTAAAGACAATAAGATTCAAAGTTTAGTATCAAAATTACAGCAGGCAGGAATCGCCTGAGTAAAAGTATCGTTTTATCCAACTGTGATTGTTATAAAATATAAATTAAGAGCAAATTTATCTATAAGGGAAGGTCGTTTCAACTGTAAGCTGAAATTTAACTCAAGTGATCTTCAGAAAATAAATGCTTGAACAGTTATTTCTTTAGCTATAGTCTGTAAAAATTCGTAGTTTCATCAAATTCCGAAGATCCAATATCCGATAAAAAATATTTTGTGAAAATCAAATTTTAAATAGCAATAAAGACTTTTAATGGATATTGTGGTACACAATACGCAAGAATTCCGCTTAATAAAAGATAGTATCGAATTATCCTGAGGTCCACTAATGTCATTCATTATCTTTGAAATAATTCGTTCCTAATATCAGTTTCTGTATAAAATAATAAAAAAATCACAACAAATCGCTGCTTGGATTCACCATGTAAATAACCTAAAAACCAAAAGAAAGCTTGATACAAATCTAGCAACATGATAATAACTAAGACGAACAGAGATCCTATTTGGACAAATGCCTAAGTCTGACTCACAGAGTAAAACACCTGTCTCAATCAAAGGCAAACCCCTAGTAGTTCTAGAGTCAGAACAGTACCAACTTAATGAGCACTCGTTACTACAACAAAACAGACAGGAATCTGCTGGAATCCCTGAAAAAAGAAAATCAGGAATTAAAACAGGAAATTATAGAACTTAAGTACTCCCAGTTTTATCAATTTGATGAGCAAAAACTCAAAGGAATAATAGCTGAAGTCGAAAAACTTAAGATGAAACTAAAATACTACCAAGAGGAACTATAAAAAACCCTTATCGAGAAAGATTTTCTGGAGAGGTCATACAATAAAATGAAGGTGTACTGTGAAGAACTTATTATCAGTAACGAGAAAAACAAACTTACGCCCCCAGCATCACGTAAGCCTTCCATGCTAAACACATACTCCTCCACTTTTCTACACTAAAACGGAGGAAAAGTCTAAATAACTACGAAGGAAGATAGATAATAAACCCAATAGCACACCTTACACGAGCATGGTGCCAATAATACCAATCAAAATGTATCATATAAAGGGAATAACTACTCGAGAATCACCCCATACGCTTATGGAAATCATCAATAAATATTTGAACCGTCTTTTGCCACTAGATTCAAAGACTTTTCTCCAATTCGTAGCAAATAGTTGAAATCTTCTGAATAGTCTCTAAGAAAAGTGAAAAGTAGCGATAGATTGAGGAGCAATAGAAAGAACGAAATCAAGAAAAACTTCTCAAAGGAAAAACTAAGATTCTAAACTCCTTATCGCCTCAGGAAACAGTGAAAAACAAAGCTTAGTTTATTTATTTTACACATGTCTAAAGCCACTTTCTCAAAGATTTAAAAATAAATTCGTTAGTGTTAAAAGTTACAAATTAATATTTTAAACCGTAGAAATTTGAATGGAGCATTATCCGTCTGAAGACTTCTAACCTTGCGTATCTTCAACGTCGAGCGTGAGTCCAACCCGAGAAGGAGATTGGATCTGCATAAATTGCAGTAATTTAAACTTTTCTTTTCGTCAAGTTTGCAATAGATGCCGGGTTCAAACTCGTGAAGACAACTACTTTATGCCCACATACTCCTATTTTTACTATCAGTAGTACCCTGGTGACTGCTAGTCAGGAATTAAACTTCATGGAGGACTCATCAGTAGTCCAGTTACTCCGATCAAGGACAGCATGAGCTGCGCTAAACAGTAGAGATTAACAAATGATTCGAATTATAGTCACCCAGCCATCAAAAGATCGCAAAGTCCGAAAGAACTGCCGTCGATATCTCAATTACTGTAGCGATACCGATCCGGTAAATCCGAGCAGAAACAAGAATCCCGTCGAAGATACAGCTCTCCATCGGCAGGGCAAAATTTGCAGACCAGAAAGGAATAGTGCAGCAACTATGACGGATATCTGTGGGGGAACATAAATTTACTGGATTTCGATGAGTCATAGAGCGAGAAATCCGAAGAAAGTTGCTAAATTTAAAATTAGTATCTGGAGCAGATTATTGGGAGAATCATGATATGATTTAAATATAGTTACTTTTGGGGTGTTTACTAAATTCTTTTTCACAGTGAATTTGCAGCAATAACAGTGAACTGAATTTTTTTAACTCATACGAAGAGGTTTTTCAATTTATATGCATTAGTAACTTTATTATTTATCTTGACACATCGGAGCTATTCTTAGTAAATACCAAGAACTCATTGACAAATACAATGTGTACCCGATAGTAATTCACAAACACAAACCATCTCCATGTCTCTGTAGTCACAGTCGAAAAAAAAATTATTCACAGAAACGTAAAAAAAATGCTTATATCATAGAGGATAGTGTTGGAACTAGTTACCGACAAAATGAGTCTTCAAATCAAAAAAACATATACTTAAATCAGAAGATTCAGCTAAACTGTACAAAAACGAATGGGAATTAAAGATGTAGCTTTAGACTACATTTCCGTCTCCGACAATAAAAGAACGGATGATGTTGAAAAATTATTTCAAAGAATTAACCTGCTGTCGACCCTAGGGTCGCCCCTTCGACAGTACCTTTACAATTTTCTCTTTTATGACGAAGATATGAACGAAAAGGTATAAGAAGGTAAAGGTATGGCTTCCACTGTACACTCAATCAAGCAAAAACTATAATAGAAAAAATAGTAAAAGCAATAAAAGATAGCTCATTTTTTTCGTGCTTCTAATCCAGTTAATATGGAGCAACACCAAAAAATTAATCTGAAACAGCAGCGAACACAGCCGTTGCAATATCATATCAAGGACAGTCATTCTCTCAGGGAGATATTTAGAAGCATCGATGAAATGTACTCTTGAATTTTATGCTAAGATGGGTGAAGAAAAAGAACTAATGGCAGATTCACGGTCTGCAAACAAACTAAAACAGTATAATTCTATCTTCAAGTAAAAATCACGACAGAATATGTCTGATTCTTTGCAATTGTAACGTTAGCATGGACTTTACACCTTACACCAGACTTGTAACTGTGATTAACAACTCAGATGATCTACAACAAAGTAGATTTGCATCGCTTGTAATTAAGACTTACTCCATTCGCGCCATAGCTATAGGATTAAAATCATGAAAATAGCAAAATCTTGTATGATAAATACTTGGCCTTATATACTGCGATCAAGTAGCTTGCACAAAAAAACAGGGAGGAAGTGCACAACAAGGTCGGTATCAAAATAACTATCAAAAATAAGGACGAATTAAAAAATGCTAATCAAGTCAAACCTAAACATTACGAAATCAAGCTCAATCATGAGTTAATTGGGGCTATTCAGACTATTAGAATGGACTCGAGCATCACCTTTTATGTTCCCGTACTTCATAACTACAGTAGTGTATCCATCTTTGTCAACTAGCAAAGAGAAGCCTCACTTCTCCCGAATATTATGAAATAGTCCCCTCTTTGCTCTTTTTAAATTCCTATACAGTCAATTTATGACCATATTTACAATGATAAGCCGAAAATTCGCACTCCTTAACTAAAAACAAAATTAGTATAGAGCAAAACTGGGAAATTTCAAATATACTTTGACTATTACGATTTCGGAAATAATTTTTCGTACTGCTCCTTCGGAAAATAGTAGGTATACTAAGGATTCGAGGCTCCTCTGTAGTTTAACAGAGATTAAGCAAGGATACATATGAACAGATTCAAGAGAATACTGTGGACAGTGTAAACTTATACTTCTTCGCTTTCAGATTTGCTAAATTTCACCAGACCGATCTTTTCATTCATTTTTTACTTCTTGGCTACACTCTTCATCTTCTTCTACTAAGGAAACTATATCTTGAGTTATCTATTTGGGGGTTTTATTCTGGTCATGCTCTACAAAAATCCGGTCTACCCCCAGTATTCGAATGAACTGATATCAATGATAAAGCGGACTTAAAGATACAAGAAAGCAACTAAAAACCTCACGGCGCTCATCAATCTGGACTACAGTAGGGAATATAGAGTCAAACTGTAGAAAGATGCCGACAAGGAGCGGTTTCTCGAAAATTTTGAAATGACAACGAGAAAGAAAAGAAATATTTACAAGAAACTTAAAAGATTGCAGTAAATATTGCTTAAGGTCCAGTAACTTCTCATGTCCGCTGCGAACTGGGGGTAAAAGGTGAAGAACTTATTAACTTGGTATCATCACAAGAAAAGCTTTTATGTTCTGAAGCTGGCCACATTGGCATTTCTGGCTGTGACATTCCTTCCTCTTCGATATATAATTCTGATCAGTCTGATAAAAAGACTGGCTAAGGGCAGAAAATATCATTCATCGATTAGAAATTACAACTACTTGCTTGTCAACGAAATCTTCAAAATTTGCATCAATGAGAATTCCTTAGAAGGTATGAGTTTTTACATACTCCAACCGACCAAAACGTTCGATAAAAAACACGGAGATTTTTCCACGTTTGAAAAAAAGTCCAAATAATATCTGAAGGAGCTACTGAAAATTTAATACGACCACACAGCCATTTTCAACTAGGCAAAAAACATGAGTGAACTCCTTACATTAATGAGTCTCTGCTAAAAAAAATACACCATTCCGATTTAACTGTGCAAAAAGTACAATTTCAACTAGGAGTGGGCATGGAGACCCTCTACGACCACAAAATTGGGTTTGGCTTGTTATGGATTTATTTCAAATATCCCAAGCGATAGATTCCTACTCAAAGACAAAATCGATAGAAGTTCAGCCATGCTTGAAGAAGATTAATAAAACTAAAATGGATCTGATGATTAAATATTCTGAATTTTTTATTTAGCGATTTTTGCTTACTACTCTCCAGTTACATTTATGAAATTTTAAAATCCAATAAACACACATGGATTGTTTTTTCGAACAGAAAAGCAGGGATATTTTATTTCCAACTGAATTTCCAGAGGATAGAGATTATCTATTTATTAAATATCAAATATCATACTGGGGTTTCAATTTTTCGTCATGACGGTTGTACTAGTTCATGGAGTTTTATTTCCTCATCTATGGTTAAGGGATATTCATGTCTCTTTGTTCAATCATGGATGTTGTTCTTAGAGTCTGTACTTGAACGGCGGGAAGTGTGACATATACTTAAGGATGTTTCAATTTGTAGTGCTGATTCAGGGAGCCTTCCGAACCATACGATTTTTGGCAGTCTCTGATTACACACTTGTAGAATCTTTCAATTTCGTGAGCATTTCTGCGAAACCTTTTATTTCGATCATGTCCGTTGTCCCATCCAACCTAGTAGCTGTTACCGTCCTACGTTACAACTTGCCATACCTAATATCTCTGTATTTTCTCCATGATTTCGTGTTTGTCGGCGAGCAAATCCTTAACCTGATTGGTCAGCATGATATTTGCAAGGTATAGTCGACAATACTCGTGGTAGTATTATCCTTCCTAACTTGGACTAGGATATAAGGGGGGGATATGTACTTGTGAAATTCACGATCGAGATCAATATTTTACATCCTTTATTTGTCCTGGATGGAAACGAATAGAATGTCCGTTAAGTTTATAAAAAAAACTATATGTCTCACATTAGAATGGGGGGAGGGAAAAATGCTAGAAATTAAACTGAAAAATAACAATGATTTTTTATATATAAGGAGCTGATATGGATCAAATAAGCAAACTAT
>JAOWAT010282178.1:0-18100 GCA_028571025.1 Longipedia americana
GTATTTCTCAGTTTTGGCATTTTTTCCGGCTCAGTTTTGAAAAAATTTGCTCAGTTTTGGAAAAATTTGCTCAGTTTTGAAAAACTTTGGTCTGAGTTTCTCAAAATTTAGAGTTTTTGGGCAATTTTTTCGAAATTTTACTACATAAGAGTAAAAATTTTGAAAGTTCCGAAATCTAAAAATTTCGTATATCTCATTTTACAAAAATTTTCAGTTTTGCACAAAATCGGCGCCCAGTTTTGGCCAATTTTTTGTCAAAAAAAGCCTGGGGAAGTTCTTCATTACACATTCAATATTATTTAAGGAAAAAAGTTTCAAAATGTAACTTTAAGTAGTAATAAAGGAAAGAAAAATTATAGATGGCGCCACTAAAAAATTTGCATGCTGTTTACTTTGAAGTGGTAAGTTTTTGGAAGAATTTTGAATAATAACTTTTGAACTTAGATGAAAGGTCTTCAATTTAAGAAAAAATCGCTTAGTAAGATATGAACGAAAAAGTAAAAAAATGGAGATAGATTTTACTACATAAAAAATTCCTTGAGGATAGTCATCACATTTTCATATTCATAATGCTTATAAAGCTGGTTCTGAATCCCATGTGGAATGATGTCCCCAAAATAGGCTGTCCATAGATGTTTTGATAATACCATTTTGGTTTTATCAAAATATCTGTAAACCTACTGCCTGAATCAAATTTGAAAAATTCTGTAAAAACCGATATTACATGATTTGTGAGTAGATCAGATCATCAGACCACTTTTTGGTGTACAAAGAAGAATTTTTAGATTGAATTTTTTATTATTGTTTGTAACTTTAAAAGCAATAGTATTTTTAAATTGAACCCAATGAAAGTGTGCTTTTTCTCATATTAACTTCCTCTAATGCACTTCCAAAAGTTGTTCGAAAGCTGTGTGGTGCATTTTTAGCTTTATGTTAATTCTATGAAGACAGGCTTTTTTCACCGATTTTTAGAAGATTCAGAAATCTAAAAATTTTGTATTTCTCAGTTTTTGAGTTTTTGGAAAATTTTTCTCAGTTTTTGACAAATTTGCTCAGTTTTTTAAAAATTTGATAAATGTTTGAAAATTTTTGCTAATTTTTACAAATATTTGACAATTTAATAGAGAAATAGTGTCAAATTTATCAATTTTTAAAAAAATGTCAGAAAAAGTGTTATTTTTAACGAGTTTTTAAAAAAATCTGAATCAATGCTTCATCAAAAATTTCGTATTTCTGAGTTTTTGCGATTTTTGCTCAGTTTCTTGATTTTTTTTCAGTTTTTGAAAAATTTTGTGAAAAAAACCCTGGAAGATTCCGTCTTACCTAATTTGTTCAATGGTACTCCAAATGGTTAACTCTTCTAAATTTGGAAACGCAGCAATAACATATTTGAATGATTCAGCTTTCTCAATTGGATAAAATAATGACTTTAAAGCATATTGTTCAATGCACGAGGTTTCTTCTTGATTTTCTAAAATTTTTAACAAAAAGTCTTTCACACAAGTCCCATGACTGAAATCGATGTATTCTAGATTTTCAAAATGTTTCATCAGAGTTAGTGTTCCGGACCAAGTCACAGAGGTGTCTTTGATGGAAATTCTTCTCATTGAATATTTGAGTCCGCATGAGGGTGATTTTGTTGCATTGTCTTTCATAAAAGTGACACCCAAGTCTGTGACATTTTGAGATCTCCATAGGTCCAGGGTTTCCAAAGTCATACATGTATTGCTTTAATAATTGGGACAGAAATTTTAGTTTTGATCTTTTATCTTCAAGAGTAGTTTTAAAAACTGGTTCTCATTATAGACTAGAATTTTCATTTACTTTATTAGCTGATCAAAATCAGTCAGAAACTCGGATTTTCATATTTATCTTCTAATTTTTATATTGCAATGCATTAGGCCCGGGAAGTGATCTTGAAATATTGCATGCAATATTGCGATGCTTGCAATATTTCATACAATTTATGGCAAGCTCTGAAATATTTCAGTGTACGCACATATTTTCCCGAATTTTAAAAAGATTTTATGCAACATTTTATTATATACAATATTTTAAAAATTCGGGAAAATACGTGCATGCACTACAATATTGGAGAGCTTGCAATAAATTGCATGAAATATTGCAAACTCTGCAATATTGCATGTAATATTTCAAGATCACTTCCCGGGCCTAATCAGTAGAAATTGTAACTTTGCAAGCTATTTTTGGTAAAATTGATTTCAACTCAATTACTCTTTAGCTAGGCAAGAACCAGATTTGAAGTTTTAAAGATGTTGTTGGTGCTATTTGTAAGCTAATATCACAATTTACAGTAAGAAAAATATATGTACCTCTCAGACCTACCAAAAGATTTCTAGTTTTTGATAGAAAATGGTAAAAGAATTGTATTCAGTTATTGATATGAATGCACCCTACAAACCCCAAATAAAAAACTTTTCAATTTAATTCAAAATTACATTGTGACCACATGATTTTGACCTCACTTAATCAATTGAAAACGGTGATGCTAGAGAAAAACTTTTTTAGATTTTTTTTTGAAAATTCTCCATTGCCATACCACGCGTTTCCCTGCAATACCTGCACTCTATCCTTCAAGCCTGGGGCAAATCTTTCTGGATCAACAGCCAAGAAAAATTGTCCCAGATTTGCTGGTCTGTCCATTACAGTCCACTTTCTAACATTGTGAGCATATTCTGACCCGGACATTAAACCACACAACAGTTCAACCATCATTCCCAAGCCATAACCTTTGTAACCAGAGTTGATTTCCTCTCCACCTAGAAGATAAATAATATTTTTGAAAAAAAATGTACCAAATGACAGACCAGTTCTTACTTTAGAAATGTTTAGTTGTTTCTCTAAAATTTTGGCCAATCAATATAAAAATAGGGTGTTTCATCCAAAATTAAATTGCATGATTTTCATGTTTGGACAAATTTTCCCAATAGGTTTTAATCTCCTGAACTCAATACCAGCTTTAGTTTTTTGAAAAAATTCAATTTACATGTCCCTACCTCCATTTTAAAATTAGAAAATTAGATTAGGAAATTCAAGACATTTTAAAGTTTCAAATATGCATTAGAGGAAGTGCATAACATACAAACAGAAAAAAATATGGGAAAAATACGGGAAATGGAGTGAAAAGCCATGAACTTAGAAGGGAGGTAGGGACATCTAAATTACATTTTTGGGAAAATTTGAGATCAGATTTGAATTATACAGATCAAAATCTATTAGAAAAATTTGTCCAAACTTAATTATAACATCCCTTGAAACACCCTAGTTTTATTGCTGAATTTTTCACTCATATATTTTTCTTGTTTCTTAACCTGCTTTAGTCTTAGAACCAATTGAACCACAACTTTAAAAGAATAAAAATCTGTTGAATCGTTGATTTTACCTTTGCATTCTTGGACACTCTTTGCTGACATAGTCTCAGTGACACCTTGAACTCCATTAAAATCTGGACACACTTTGCAGGCAAGTTGACCATCATCCTTGTTGTATGTTCCAATAGCACATGGCGAGCACTCACTGAGTTCTGTATCATAGAATGTTCCCTCTGGACATGGAACGCATTCATTGCCCACCACAACTTGGCCGTCTTGACAGGTAAAGGATTGATCAATGTCGATGCTGGATTTGTCCAAGATCACATTGGGAAGAGTATCATTCACCTCCAGCTTATTCTGCTCCAGGATAATGGATTCCAAAAGACGTTCAATACGCTCCTGAGAAAGAAGAATTGAGAGCAGTTGAACAATATGTTTGAAAGTGATTTTAGTTAAAAACTTATAAAATTTTATATTGATTAGATATAAATTCTGACAGCCAATGCATAATAACAAAATTTTTTGAATTATACAATATTTACAAGAATGATTCTATTTTAACTGAAGTCCAATACTCAGAGTATTAGGTGCCCCTATGGACTTTGGAAATTATTAAAAATTTTGTCATTTTGCAATCCTACATTTCTCAATTACATCTAAAATTTATCTTACATTTGCAAAAAGAATTATTCAGATATATCTTTTCCTCTATGCAGAAAATGAGGTTCAATATGGAATTTTCAAAGGATTTACTACATAAAAAATAATTTAAAATGCAGTTTTCTCAAGTTTACACAAAAATCTTAATTGCTAAAGTTTGTTGGGACACGTAATATAGGTTTCAAACTAGATGAAGTTTTAATGCATTTCTGAATATATTTTCCTGTTCAATACAAAAATCTTTAAGAAAGACAATTGTTAATACCAATGCAGTATGTTTTGCTTATTTGCAAGGATTTCATTAGCTTCTTTAATTCTTACCCTTTGTCCATTATCATTAAAGACTTCTTCAGAATCAACAGTCGGGAAACTGATCTCCAGTTGATAGGCTTGTTCTTCTTGGTTATTTCCTCCAACTTGTCTCTTACTGCGGCCATGTTCCAATAGGAAATCAGACAAGGCCATACCATCAATATCAAAATCAACATCTTCACCATCAATTTCTTTACGCACACGAACACCGGATGATCCACCTGGACCAGAACCAGTTGAGGAGGATGACCCGGTACGGCGGTTGCAATTGATGTTGATGTCCAGGTTGTCGCATTCGCTTTCACTTAGCTGGTTGCAGGCAGAGAAGCGCCATTCCTTGTTCAGTTCTTGAAGAGCATTGATGATCTTAGATCTGAAAATAAAGTGTAGGTAACAGGTTAAGTTAAAACTATATGTTCACTTTTAGAGAAAGGATGTGAAACAAAAAATGTTGTTGCCAACTTTTTTTGGAAATGAAAGATATTTTTGAAATTTGTAAAAGTTATTGCAAAAACTTGGCCTAAAATGTTTGCGCACTCAAAAAATGACCAAAACTAACTGCTTCCTCCATTTCAATATCAAAAATGCAAAATATGCTATGTTCTGTAATGAGTTTTGCAGAAAATTTACTTCATTGATCACCAAAAACAAGTACAGTGTCTGGATTGAGAGGGCAATCATTTTTTGAAGACCCTGGTCATTTTTTCGGTATTTTTTTTCTTTAGGATGAATATTAGAACATCTTTCACCCCCATAAGAATTTCAGGTCAATTTATTTAGTATTTTATTTTAGAAAGGGAAGGATTTTGTTAGCAACCCATTTCATAAAATGCATAAATCTCTGCTAATTTACTTAATGAATGTCATGTGTTGACATTTTAATTATCACTAATAAATCAAAAATTATATTAATAAAGTTGACAAGCTCAAAATTTTACATTTAAGAGTGCCCCTTATAACTTCCTCTGGTCTCAAAGATAAGCTGAAAAGTTGAAAAACTTCAATTATATCAGTAATTTTAGGGACCAGAGGAAGTGTACCTGTACTAGTATCTTTATAAATAATTTTGGCTTGAAAATCTTATTGGGGGTAGAGGAAGGTCTAATTTCCATTCCAAACCAAAAATTTTGCTGAGAAATTAAGTAGGGACCTAAAAAAATTGCCCATCTCAGTCCAAGACTAGATTGCATACATTGTAGGTAAATTGATCCACAATACTTCCTATTCAAACTTATGTAATTTTCACAAAACTGAGGCAAACAATATCGAAATTGGGCTAAATGAATATAGAAACTCAATTTCTTACCTCAAGACTCCCTTTCCAGCATCATTACACAATACATTGGTGAGGTAGTCCAGCTTGATCTTGAAGATCTTTTGGGCCGGTTTGGCTTCAGAGCAGGCAGGATATACAAATGGAGCATTTGGATTGTCCTGTCCAGCATTCAAATTGGGTCTCCAGAAACCTTCAGCACCGCATGTGTAGTATTGTGGAACCTTTTGTGAGAAGCGCAAACCTTCTTCACATTCAATGTGACAAACCTTGAAACGGCCTCCTGGACCCCAGTCCTCACATGTTTGAATGCCACCCTTTGGAGGATCTAGAGGAGGACAAATATTTCTCAAGACATAGATTTTGAAGGCACATTGGGCGGTGTTTCCAGCTTCATCATAAGCAACATAAGCAACATCATATGTACCCCATTGTAAGGCTTGACCAGGTTTGAGACCACCCTTGTTGATGACTTTGTCTACTCTAATATTGTCTGCAAAGATTGGTTGATCCCAATTGACAAATGCTGACCCATCATTGGTTTGAACCCAGATATCTCCAGGTGGACAGTATTCCACGGTTGGTGGGATTTTGTCAGCTTCCAGCACTTCACAGTTTTCCCCAGAATATCCTGAAAAAAAGAAAATATATTTTTAAAGAAGAAATTTTGTCAGGGTAAATTACTTTTACTGTAGTTTTAAAGATTGAGATACTTCTTCATAGTATTAAACATATATATGGTAAATTCATAAAATTGACCCAATGCTTAGTCATAGGAGGAAATGTGTAATTTTGTCACATAATCTACTTACATAAACAAATCTCAGAATTTATTAAAAGAAGCAATGCATACTTGCAGTTTCCTTTTACTGAATTTTTGATTGTGTTCATGAGTATGAGTAATTTATTTACCTGGTGCACATGCTTTTGATCCACAAACAGATGGAATGATTCTTTCAACACCTCCAACAGTCTTATCATAACCTGACCAGCGCAAAATGAGTCCCGGGAAGAGAATTGGAGCACTTCGACAACTCTTGACTTGTCTTGGGATGTCACTGGCTGCATCAAGGGCTCTCTGCCAAATTTGCACTCTGGTCAGTTTACCATGGAAGCCAGATTCAGTTCTTGTTCTGCCATCTTCTGATTCCGTTGAACCTAGTGTTACATATCCATAATTTGGCAATCCTAGTCCGACGCCATATTGTTCTCGTTTATCGGCAATGAGTCCATCAGAGACAAGCGTCAATGTTCCAGTGACACTTGACCATGTTAAAGCAACATGATGCCATTGTCCATTGGCTATTGGTACATAAGATGGGAATTGCAAGAAGACAGATGGTTCTTCGCCTTCAAAGAAATTGACATAAACACCTGAATTGACTGCTTGCACCAAAACACGCTTTTCAGTTGGATAGAATTCAGAGCCAACAGAATACAAAGTGAAATATGTGCCAGTTTCACCAGGTGTATCAAATTGAACCCACATAGCAGCTGTTAGTTCCCTGACACCTCCAAGGATAAATGGCACAACCAACGAAGCTGAACTAGATTTGGACTCATCAGTGAAGTGGAGATCATAATCAATTTGAATGGTCTTTCTGCAATCTTCTCCTGTCAGGTTGAATGGACACCGACAATAGAAATCATTGGTCAAGTCAATGCAGGTGGCTGCTGGTGGACAGGCACTGAAAGAGAGAAACAATTATATTAGTAACTGCATAACTGTGAAAATATATGATTGAAAATTAGTAAGCATCAGGTTATATCATATATCAAAAGATCACCCTCTAATAAAATTTCACAAATGTAAGTGGAGCATGTTCCCTTTATTTGTAAAGTAAATTGTTCAAAAGTAAATTAAGTTGAGGTGTCCAAACGGACTTTTGAAAATAAAATTTTAAGCAATTTTGAGAAAATCACAATTCAATATTTCTGTTATGTAGTAATTTCAATGAAAATGCTACCTTCACATGCTTTTTTCCCGCATTGTAGATTAGTCAAAAATCTATAATTTTCATATTTGCGAGTTTTTGGATTTTTTGGACTAAGTTTTTGGATTTTTGGAAGAAAACTTGCTCAGTTTTAAAAAATTTCTGAGTTTTTGGAAAATTTCTTTCAAAAGTTGCAATTTTTATCAAATATTAGTCAAAAAGCAACTTTTGTGTTGACAAATGGTCCAAAAAGTGAATTTAGTGATAAAAAGAGGCAAAAATTTCTGTAATAGTCAATTTTCATTTAAGATATGCAATAACAGAAAGCTATTTGCAACTTTTTTCTCAGTTTCAGATGTGGCCAAATCTAAAATTTTTGTATTCCTGAGTTTTCGAGGTTTTGCTCAGTTTTCAGCAAAAAATCGACGCTCAGTTTTGATTTTTTTTTTTGGGGGGAAAAAAGCCTGAAGTTTAAGCTTAATTTCCAGATAGGAGAAAAGAGATAATTAAATAATTCTTTTTACACATGAAAGTCTTCATTTAGATCTTGCTAATAATTGTAAGCTTTAAAAATACAAAATTGTTTATCAATTTCAAAAGTCTGTTGGGATGCCTTAGTTTTTTACTTTTTGCTCAAATTTGATTTGAGTTTAATCCAAACTGCTGGCCACATGCCTGATTTGTAAATTTACCTTGGGACACAGTCATTAATATTTTCTTCGCAGTTCTTTCCTGTGTATCCAGGTGGACAAACACAGACATAATCTGGTCCATTATCCATACAAGTGGCTCCATTTTGGCATACTTCCTCTGCACATGCATCAAATTCAAATTGGCATCCAATGCCAGTAAAGTCATCTGGACAAGAGCAATTTAGACCAGATCCATAATCGCGACAGAACCCACCATGCATGCAAGGGTTGCCCAAACAACGATCCGGAGCAGTCTCACAACGTTTGCCATCTGTGCCACTAGGACAGCTGGAAAACAAACAGAAAGTATGAAATTATTTTTCTAGCCCTGTTTTGAGAAAAGGTATGTAATTTCAAAAATTAGAGTTCTGAAGTAATTTTTGGAAATTAGACAATGTAAGAGTTAAAATCTTGAAATTTTCTAAATATCAAAATTTTGCATTTCTCAGTTTTAAAAAGATCTTTTCTTAGTACTGCTTTCTGCACAAGGGAATAACTGGGAAAATATGCCCACTTATTTCATAATCCTTTATTTTTGGTCTGAGAATAAGATTCATAGTAATTCAACCCCACATGTAGCATGCTTTTTCAATGCAAAATACTTACACACAGAAGTAATCTTGGAAGAGATTAACACATTGAGCATCATTCTCACATGGCTGACTATCACAATAACCAATATCCACTTCACAGCGATCACCACCCCATCCAGAGGGACAGTCACACTGATAGCCTCCAATTTGGTCATGGCAAGTGCCACCGTTCAGGCATGGGCTGAAAGAGAGAAAATTAGAAACTGTAACAAAATTTCCTTACCAAAAGGTTTTTCAAAATTATTTACTTTTTGGATACTTTTTTCAAAGTTTGTTTTTAAAACCAATTTTACCTTGATGCGCAGTCATCAATATTGATTTCACAATAGCGTCCTTCATATCCTTCTCTGCATTCACATTCAAATTTATTATCCAAATCCCTACAAAGAGCAGTGCCTGATGGATCACAAAGGTTGCGTGTGCATTCATCAATTTCAACTTCACAGGAGAAGCCAACATAACCCGGTCGGCATTCACAAATCGCTCGGTCATCACCATCTGCAACAAAGAGATAATATTCTTATAATATAAGCGTTGGTTTAAAACTTCAACTTTAATCAGAATATTTCAAATATAAGTAATGTTTGGAAATATTTTGATTAAATTTGAAGTTTTAAACCAACACTTGAATGAATGAGAATTCAGATAATAATGTCTGATAACAAAATTAGGTTCTTTCCATTAATCATATTACATATTTGGTGCAAAGTCTAGATGAATCCCACTTGATTTTGAGCAAAGATTTTGTTTATTTTACTGCTGTCTTATATTTATTTACTTACTTGTACATGTAGCTCCGTTTTGACATGGATCAGAAGAGCAATAATCAATATTATGTTGACATCTCTTTCCAGTGAATCCTTGTTCACAAACACATGTAAAGTCATCAACTTCATCAATACATTGTCCTCCATTAGCACATGGTTCACTTTCACAATCATCAATGTTAATATCACAGAGATCTCCTGCCCATCCTTGTTGACAAACACAATCATAGCGGAAAAGTTTATCAACACATTCACCATTTATACAGTCATTGTTTGCACACAGGTCAACCTTCTCTTGGCAACGTTTACCAGTAAATCCAACTGGGCAGTCACAAACAAAGTCATTGACCAAGTCTGTACAATTTGCTCCCAACAAGCAAGGCAATTCAGCACAATCATCAATGTTGACATCACATAATTGACCGGTCCAGCCAGGTGGGCATCGGCAAGTGAATCTTCCTTGTTGGAATGCTTCACATTCTGCACCATTTTGACATGGGTTGCCATTGATGGTGCAAGGATCAAGGGTCACATCGCAGTTTTCACCCGTGTAACCGCTCTTGCAGAGACATTTGTAATTGCCTTCTCCGGGTTCATTCTTGCACATGGCTCTGTCTGGACAAGGATTGCTGTCACAATCAGATGCTTCAATTTGACATTGAGTTCCAGAATAACCTGGAGGACATTCGCAACGATAACCTTGAGGTAAATCAATGCATTTTGCTCCATTAGTGCAAGGATTAGAAGCACATTCATTAACATTAATTTCACATCTATCTCCTGTAAATCCAGCTGGGCAGAAGCATTTTGGTCTGTGATTAACAGGTACACAAAGACCACCATGTTCACAAATGCCTTCTGGACAATCAACATCAACACAGGAATCCTTAGATGCAGCTCCAGTTTCAGCTGTTTCTTCAGTCGAGTGGCATTCAAAGCATTGTCTTTCTCCGCTTAAGGGTTGGAAGAAATTCTTTGGACACTTGGCACATGGGGCTAGACCAGTATCAGAATAAAATCCTGGGCCACATTTTTCTCTGCACAAGTCAGCTCTTGCTGCTCCTGGTTGGAAAGTAAATTCTCCAGTTGGGCATGCTGAACATTCCTTGAAGCCATCTACTGGTGGTTCCAAACTGTAGCTGTTTCTTGGGCACTCAAGACATGGAACCAATCCAGTTGGACTATATGTTCCATGTCCACAAACAGGAACACAATCAGTTTCACTTTTTGATCCTTCATCAGTGGTCCAAGTTCCAGCTGGACATTGCTTACATTGTCCCTGCCTGGCTTCATCTTGGTAAGTTCCTTTAGGACATAGTGTACATTGTTCTTCTCCAACACCAGAAAAGAATCCTGCTGGACATTCCAAACATCTAGGCACATCAGAGTTTCTAATCTTGTTCAATACTTCTCCAACCTCACAAACAAAGCCTCTGCTAACATCTGAATTCAAGGCTCTGAGTCCTGGACATTCATTGTTTCCTGGGATTTCCAAGAAGTCTGAGATCAATTGATTTGTGCTTTGGATTGACAGATCAAATACAAGATCATGAGTTTGTCCACATAGGTCATACACACGTGGTTGAGGTAAAGTGGGTGTCACCATCATGGTATATGAAATGACAACAATGTTTTCTCCTTCTTTGGTAATCTTTGTTGGTCTGAATTTCACCTGAATGTCCACACCACCACTTCCAGCTGAACATCTCTGAGTCAAGACTTGTCCTATTCCTTCATAGTATTGCTCAACATTGGACACATAAGAATCAAGACATTCATCAGAAACAGCACCATTCCCTCTGTAGGTAACAGCTGCAACAACATCATAAGTTGAAAGTGTTGTGTCTTCACTCACACAATCTGGCACAACTCGGCTCGGTGACCATGGGGATTTTTCTTGGCAAGTGAAAGTCTTCTGATTATCACCATCAGTGAATCTGTATCCTGTCTCACATGTGGCGATGCATTCAAAGCCAGCACCTCTTGGTAAGCAATTGATATCTCCATGAGCTGGAGCAGTTAGTTCCCATGAGACACAAGGTTCTGGTTTGATAGCAGCCTGGAAATGACATCTAGCTTGATTGCCAGCTGCATCTTGAGCAACAACAGTCACATTTTCATAACTGCCAGTTCTGATTGTTGCTCTTTCAGGAATAAATGTAACAGTCACATCCTTATTATCACCATCAGTTGCATTGACTTGTGGACGTAACTTCATGAAGTTAACTTCATAGCTGTCTCTTTCATCAACCAAAGCAATAACAAAGGAAGGTGGACATTCCAACATTGGAGGTGTATCATCAGGTACAGTAATATTTACTTGACATATAGCAACGTTGCCATCAAAATCATAAGCATAGTATTCCACCATTGTATTTTCAAATGTTGTGTATGGCATAGTGAAGCCTTCAGATCTTCCTGCCGCTGTAATTGTGATTGTTTCCATTCTGGCAATGGCTCCCGAATTATCCCTAGCAGTTGGTGTTGTAAAGTTTACTGGCACCAATCCATTCAATCCCTTTTGTACTTCAATTGGAGCAACTGGGCAGTCCAAGAATGCTGGAGGTTCATTGTCAACACAGACAGGATATCCATTGTTGAAACCTAAATGTAGTGGTTCAGTTGGATCAATTTCACAACCCATCAGTTCAAATTTTAAGCATGGATTTTCAGTATAGCTCACAATTCCTAGAATCACAAATCTTGCTTGAACAGACAATGGAAGTGTAATCATTGCAAGTTCACCATAATTTCCTGGATCTCTAGCTGTCAAATTAAAGTTTGGAAAATAAACAATGTAGTTGTCTTCTTCACGTTCCTTGTAGAAGAATCTGATTTCAGTTGGTCTTCCAACAACATCATCAGTTATGACTCCTTTTACCAAAATGGCTTTGATGCGATGAATGCTTCCTAGATCAACATTGATATAGGTGAATGCCTCCTTCTTTCCGCACCATCCGGTCACAGAGTTCAGTCTTGTGTTTCTTGCTTCATAATTTCCACGTTCAGATGTAGCATTGATTGCAGAATCTGGAATTTTGCCTGAGGTCAAACCTAGGGGCACAACAACCTTGCATTCTGGTTTTTCAACACATTCAATTGGTTGTGGATTGATGGGAATGTATCCCTTCTTAGTACATTGGAATTGAACCTTTGATCCTTGTTCATAGCTCTCAGCAATCTGAATACCATCAGCAGGTCTTCCAGGATCCTCGCAAACTGGCCCTTCACATCTCATATCTCCAAAGTCCCAAATTCCATTGTCTTGACATCTGACAATGTTGTCATTCTTAGAACTTTGTCCAGCCAGTCTGAATGCTTCATCCTTACAGCCAAAGAAGAAACTTGCTTGATGTCTGGTATCAACAAAGTCACCATAATCAGCTCCTGGAACAGCAGGTGGAATGCCACAATCAATCCTTGGACATTGTGGAGCAGCTCCAGAGAGCCAGTAATCTGACCTTCCTGGCAATGGGTTATAGACACACTCTCTGAAGTTGGATGTTGCTGTTCCTCTGAGCGGTTTTCCAATTTGATCACAAGCAGCTGTTACATTTTGTCTAAAGGGTACTGAAAATGTTTCTGGGTTGTATCCAGTAAACCTCAGTCCATCAGTCTCATCATCTGGGATAGCTCTGCATTCAGCATCTGGAATAGGAGGAAAATTCATCAATATTATGGTGTAAGGTTTGTTACTGTAATATAAAATTTGAGGCATTCTAAAAGATAATTGGCACATTAAAATTAGTACAATGTTGGTTATCTGGTCGTGATCATATTTGTTTTGCTTTTTTACATACTCCTGATGATAAAAAGATGAAATAAACATACATGGATTCTTTAATCATATACTATAGGTTGCCCCTGCCCCCCCATAATTTTCAAATAAATTGCATTGGAAATATATCAAGCACAGTTTTGGACAAGAAAACAACCATATTTTTTTAATTCATAAGAACAAGAACCAAAGGAGCTGCTTTTAACTATCCATAACTAAAAACTGATTATGGGGGGGGGACAGTTGGTTTATGATAGAAGTATTCATAGTTATTTTTTTCTTCTATGCACACTCTCCCAAAAAAATGAAACAAAAGTTTTGTTATGTCAGGATAATGGACACTTTGCAATGTAGAGAAAACTGTATTATGCTTTGTAATTTCATTTTAACCCTTTGAGTACAAATGTATCAGTTTATATACAATATTATACATGCAGCAAAATCCTGACAGATTCTGATCGGAAAAATAAAATCTTTACTTGTAGTGGAAATAATTCTGTGTTTACATTTAATTTATGTACAAGGTGAAGTTTTCTCGAGTAAAACATTTAATTATTTGACAATATTTTAAAGATGACTTGGAATATTTTAAAAAATATAGTTACTAATGGCCTTTGACTATAACTGATCAAGGTCATAATTTTGTATCATTTCTGTTACATTAGTACTTAAAGGTGACTTTTTCCGAAACTGCTCACACTCAAAGGGTTAAATGCTATAGACAAGTGCCCTTTATAAAGGAAAACTTTATAAAGGAAAACTTTGCTTCATAAATGGCGCTTGTCTATAATCAACCTCAATTCCTTAGTAAAGTAAAATATCAAGACTTCTAATATAAAAAATGAATAATTTCACAAGACCATTGAGGCACCTCATATGAAGGATCTATATCTTTTTAATACCCATTACTAGAACAGGCATGAGATGTTCCAATATTCATCTAGTTATTTCATTGTGATGAAAGAATATATTGAACTTACTTATTCATTCAATTTCAATTTGCTCCATACATGTCTGATTAATAAAAAAACAAGAATCAAATAATGTTCCAACAACACCTCATTTCAAAAATGTTCAAGTATCTTAAACATTCCTACTTTAGTTTATATGTCTTTTGTCAAAAATGTTTTCAACTTACATTCACAAACTGGCACAGTTCCATTCCATTCCCCTGAGGATGTACAGAGCAAAGCTGAATTGCCTCTCAGAACATATCCAAAGTTACACATGAAGCGCATCATATCACCAAAGCGATATGTTTCTTTGCTTGTCAGAATTTGACCATTCTCAGGAACCTCAAGCATTGGACACATCTTTGGTACACAAGATTTGTTGAGCCTGAACATATCACCATCACGAAGGCCGGTTTCAGAATCAGGAATGAAGAAATTGGAAGTACCATTCTGAGTGTACAATTCAAAACCAACATTGCACATACATTTATAGCTGCCTTGACTGTTCAAGCACTTCTGTTGACAGCCTCCATTTTGATCTAAGCATTCAATTTCATCATTACAAAGCTGCTTTTGGCAACCCATGAGTTCTACACGCATGCATGGAGCATTTGTGTAGTTAATGATGTTAATGCGGATATATCTTGCTTCGATTGCAGTTGGAAGATTCATCAATGCAACAGTGTCACCGTCAATTACTCTGAATTCAACTGGTGAATCATCAATGTTTCTGAATTCACGCATCTTGTCACTGAGATCATTTGTACTCATGAGTCTGATAGCAGTAGGGAAACCAGTTCTGCCATCGGTCCTTCTGACTCCTCTGATCCTGAAGGCCTGAATAACTGTTGGTGCACGAAGGTCAATCGTCACCCAGTTGCCTGAACTGTTTGTACCGGTCAGCTTTGAGTCACCACACCATCCTAATGCGGAATTCAATCTGATCATCTCTTTTGGATAACCGTCTTCAGCGCCAGAAACCATAATGCTGTCATCTGGTATGCCACCGTCAGAGATTCCCAAATCAGTTTGTCTTGTGCATTCCAGATTGGGTTTGAAACCCTTTTTGCATTTGCAGTGATAGGAGCCAGGAACATTCTCACACTCGGTGGAAGTGAAGTCACATTGGTATGCTTCACATTCATTTTTATCTGTAAAGGAGCAAAAATAACTCATATTAGATTTATATAATTGATTGTAAAAGATAAATATTAGTCTACAGTTTCCTTAGATAATATTGAGAAAGTTTTAGAAACCACTTTCTAAAATATCCCTGATTTCAAATTATTGAAAGCAGAGAAAAATCAATATGAAAATACTCGGTTGGGTAGTAAGGTGGAAAATTAAAGAGGAAAGTTCTGAATCTTTGAAAAAAATCATTTTGTGTCATGACCTATATTTCACTACACTAAAACCAAAGAAATTTTGTAAATCAATTTATTAGTTGTTCAATTATTAGTAAATAAGGAGTGCAGAGTTTTTGCCATATTTTGAGATTTTAAGGGCCTACAATTTTCATGTTGCCATTTTACTCTAGACGTTCTAAGCAAAATAAGATAAATAAAAATATCTTCCGAATTTAAACTTAGAGCCTCTAGAAGCATACAATCAAAAGTTTATCTCAATATCATCATCAATAGTTGTCAGTATATCCAATTTTCTGTCCATTCTGGGTTGCAGGGTAGTATGTATATTTCAGAATGAGCTTTTTTGTTATTATGAAACCTACCTTCGCATCTTGGCAAATTTTTGAATATCTGATCTTCTCCACAACTGATGATATTGCTTCCAATTCTGGTAAAACCTCGGTGGCATTCCACTTGTGCTTCATCCCCGAAATAGTATTCTCTGGTCTTATCAATCACATAACCATTCTCTAATTCCGGGAAAGTGTAACACCTCTTCCTGGAACATGATGGAACAGCACTGGACCATGTTCCATTGGACTGACAGAGTAGCACAGGCAGACCAGTCCTTTCATATCCGGGATCACACTCATAGCGGATCACAGTTCCATAGTTGAGTCCCCGTCCGGCAAGGATGTTAGCTGTGGCATGCTCAACTTCCTCTAGTGGCGGGCATTGTGAGGCTTGGCAGTTGGGCAGTCCACTCCACTGTCCATCAGCTGTACAGGTGATAGTCTCAATGGGTTGACCTGGCAATGCAGAAGCAAAGAGAGAAACAATTAAGAATTAAAAAAGTAATTAAGATATTCATTACAACAGAAAAATAATTAAAATAATTGAAGTTACAGTGAAATTTATCAAGCCGTATCAAATTTTCTTTTTCATCAATGATCTCACCTGATGGGAATCCAAATCCTGCATAGCACTGATAAGATGCCATTCCATTGAAAGTGACATTTGTAGATGCCACAGCAAAACCATTATCTATTTGTGGTACAGGTCCACAGTACACTTCCTGACAAGCAGGAATATATGCCTACAAAAATAAGATATGAAAAATGAATTAATTTCTATAAGCTAATACACACTTTTTTCTGAAGAATACCTGATTTTGGATTAAGGCTTAGCTATTCTTATTTTTTTTTAATTCTAGGCTTAAATTATTCTTAGATTATTCTTAATTTTACTTCAATGGGAGACTTTCCTGTGTAGTAAAATGTCAAAAATGGGGTAAAAATTGTAAATTTTTCTCTGGCGCGTGTAGGCGCCAAAATTTTAACGCTTTTATTGGAAACTGCGGCAAAAATAATTAACTTTAGACAAAGTTTTATTCAATGAAAGCAAACTTTAAGGCTTAAGATATTCTTAGATTATTCTTAACTTTTCAGAAATTTAAGGCTTATTAGTCTTGTATTGATATTCTTCTAAAAAAAGAGTGTAAGTGAAACCTGAGACTTATTATCATAAATCAACATACACTTAGTAAATTCTTTCAAAAAAATTTCTTAAAAAGAAATTTTTAAAACAGGCTTCTTTTTCCTACCTGTGACCACTGTCCTCCGGGCATACACTTGGTGACAACTTCCTGGACACCTGTTGCAAAGATCTGTCCAGCCGGGCAAGTGAAGGTCACCTCAGACCCAAAGATGGTATCAATGCTAGACCCAATTGCCCCTTCACCAGGCTGAAGTGTTGGGCAATCGGCAGAAAATGAAACGCGGAAGCCTCCGGAATTCTGCAGGGAATCTGTGATGAAGCGAAGGGACATTTCACCAGAATCAGCTGAGAGCACAAAAGTTGGGGTTTCAACACCGTTGAAGCCATTTCCAGAGTGGAGTTTCAATTGACCATCGTAAACCTAGAAGGGAAAAAGAAGTTTGGTGTTTAACAAGGCTTGTGGACATGGCTTTTATGACTCTCTTACAATGATCGAAATATCAGCAATAAATTATTGACCAAAATTCATCAGAGCTAGTATTTATCCATAATATATTTATTAGTGAAAAAACATCACACAATTTTTTGAAAGTAT
The DNA here is from genome assembly GCA_028571025.1 of Longipedia americana. Taxonomy (NCBI): domain Eukaryota; kingdom Metazoa; phylum Arthropoda; class Copepoda; order Polyarthra; family Longipediidae; genus Longipedia; species Longipedia americana. The sequence continues at coordinate 17,736 of JAOWAT010282178.1, forward strand.
ATTATCATAACACAAATATTGCTGATATATTATTTCTCATATCTTATTTACAATAATTTATCAGAGATAATTTTTTCAGTGTAAGGGGACCATTAGGGTTTGTTAAAGAGGGGTTGCAGGCTCTTTTTTGGCACCGTTTAGATGCTTAAAATATCTAAAAATTTCGTATTTCTCAGTTTTTCGATTTTGCAGTCTCAATTTTCGGAAAAATTTTCTCAGTTTTTAAATTTTTGGCTCAGTTTTGCAAATTTTTTCCTCAGTTTCTTCAAAAATTCAAACAAAAACCTTCAATTTTGACAATTTTTTACTAAAACTGAGCAGGAATCATTGAAAAAAGCTCTAGTTTGCATCAAAATCGGTTCATT
>JAOWAT010282289.1:0-18095 GCA_028571025.1 Longipedia americana
GAAAGTCAAGCCCACTTCGCAATTTAAATCTAAGGAAGGGAAAAAAATCAAAAAGAAAAATAAGCGGAAGAAAAACTTTAAAATGACATCAAGTACCTTTAAAACTAAGCGTTGTGAATTTTACAATAAGGGATCCTGTAATAAGGGAAGTTAGTGTACTTATAGTCACGATTTTTAACCAGACGTTTCGAGAGTATAAGACCCAATTAAAGTAGAAAATTTGTAAATATTTTTTGTCAGGGGCATGCACAAAAAACGAGAAATGTCAGTTTTCACATAACACGAAAAAATACCCTTGCAAATTCTATCACCTCTAAAAAGTTTGTAAGGCGGGCTTTCAGTGTAGATTTTCGCACTAAATAATCCCTGCCGATTTTCTAACGTAGTACTTCAAAGACAACCAAGATTTTCTGGTTTAGCTCTACAAAAATAACAAATTGACAGATCCAGTAATAACGGTTTTATTTGTAGATGCTGGTTGACTATGTTCGATCCAACGGGCTCATTGAATAGTAAGTCAATCGTAGTCTTCTTTCCTAGAGTATTCCATTTTCAAATGATTGTATGCCCTCAAATAAAAATCACTAAAGTGGGAAAAAAGAAAATGAAGGCAAGCCAATCGATCCGAGACTAAGAATTAAGACTGATAAAAAACTAATGCCTTCGGAAAAATCCCCAGCTCGTGACGTAGAGAAGCCTAGGGACCCAAGGCAAAGAAAAAATACTTCAACAAAAAACCAAAACCCTGCAGAATCTAAAATGCAGATTCATGGGACTGAACGTCAGAAAACATACTAGCCTATTTTATAAATTACCAGGAGGCAAAAAATCACATCAGCAGAATAAATAAGTAAAGTTTTTGAGACAGAAATTAAGAAGTATTTTCTATCATATTATTGATTTATTTGTAGAAGTCAATTTGAACATCTGTTACTTTTTCATTAACTTACTCTCATTATTTTAGGTAGCAATGATTCATTACAGCTCGATGCATGCATAAATAAATTTAAATAAAAATTGAAAATGAAAGGTTCGCAGCTGCATGGTTATCACACAAGTCATGAAAAGTCAAGGAATAAAGCTGCGCTTTCGCTCAGAAGAATAGAATTCTGCAATAGTAGTAATACCCGGGCAAGTAAACCATCTAGCCGTGACGAGCGAAATTTTTCATTGCAATACACCAGTCTTTCCAGTAAATTCAGGATAAACTTCTTAAACTCAAAGTCTTCACTGTCCGAACATTTTCAACAAAATAAAAACGGGAAGTATCGAAGAATAGCGAGCTTTGATCGGAATAGTATTAACTTTAGGTAAACTATGAGACAGAAAAAAAGGCGAATCAATACCGAAACAACCAATAACAGTATACACAGATATGATGATAAAAGATTAACCCACCGATCTACAAGAATAGGCATGCAAACAAGAAGTGGAAGACAAACAAGGAACTAAGGTTTACCAAAAATAAACGAAAGATAATAATATCCTCCGAATAATACCAGTATTAACAAATAATTGCCACTATCATAAGACTTCGATCACGCGTAGCACCTCGTAAACCACTTCCTGATGTTATTCCAGATTAGATAATCGCTTGAAGATTTTCGTTCGCCAAGAGATATGATATAGGTGTTGAAAGGATACATTTTCGAAAATGACGATAACAAAGATGAGAATAAAAGCAAATAATCGTCTTTGGAATGTGACATTGACAAGATAATGGCTAGATAATAAGATCAGCAAGGTATGAGGGGCTTCCTTTGTTTGTAGAAATGCATTATTTTCGGGTATTTGGACAGCCTTCTGAGAGGAGAAGCAGCAACGATAGAGTAGCAGCTCAAACACATGCTGTCGTCTGTAATCGGGATTTACTACTATTTGCTGGTTTGCATTTATCAACTAGAACAATTCAAAAAGATAGGGCAGAATTCGCTGAGAAAAATTCGAACGTACATTTCTTTACTCGAGGGAACAGGATATCACACAAAAAAAGATCTTGTATCCACCAATGTCTTCTTGTACCGAAGACTACCCATTCTTTTTCGCCATAATAACGACATGCTGGTTTCGATGAGGAGGATGTTCGATGAAACTCTGAACTACAGCTCCAAACACACGCTTTATGATTTGCTATCTTCTTTTGCATTATACCTTAATTTTAACGAGTGGATCTTGGAAAGGTTTCCCAATACGATAGAATAGTTGGCCACTTCACCTGCTCCTTATCTGACTACCTCCCCGAAAAAATAGTATACACTGGTTTTGGACCTGGACGGAACCTTAGTTCATTGCACGACACTAAAAAAAATGATGAAAATTCTACATCGCCCGCATTGCTAGTAATTCCTATAAAATGTCTCCCAACATTTCGAAATCGTAGTTTTCACGACGGCAATGCCCGGTTTCGCGAATAGTTTTATCAGTAGGTTCGAGTGCATAGATTTTTGTCTATATCGTCATCACACAACTCGATCCAAGCATACTTTAAACAGTGTGGGTAAACGTCATCCTTTAGAATTTGTGAAAGATCTATCTCGATTAGGAAGAGATCTGTCGAAAACAATAGCTGTTGACAATTAGAAAAATAATCTTAGATATCAGTAAAAAAACTGCATTGAGATTAGTAGCTGGACGGGAGACTCAACCGATACGGCATTGAAAATGCTTTAGAAATTTTTGCTGTAAATTGTTGAAAATAAGACAGTTGATGTGAGAGATAAAATTACCGAACTAAACTAGGGAATTAATTGATATTCGATTTTTAATAATGTTTTTTAATAGTCAAATCATCAGCTTCTCTTGCTTTTCATTCTCTACAAACATTCAAGGTTTCTTTTGACTTCACTCAGAGTTTGATATAGTAAATTGTGATGTTTGACTCTTTTGTCTTCTTTTTTTTTCTTTTGTTTTCCGAACAGTTATTAATATTGCTACGCTTAGGATTTTTGAGAGTTCGCATTTTTTTGTTGACTGTTATTTGTCTGGTTTTTGTTTTTTTTGGATTTATCGTTGGTATTTTTGATAGAAATTAGGCCTGTTTGTCCATTTTTTTCTTTGGTCTTGTATTATTTCTTGTGAGCAGACCCTGAGGGACGGAGGGTTATGTTGTTTGGGGTGAAAGAGTTTAATTGTTACTTAATTCCATTGACTAGTTTGGAATGAATTTGGTTAAACTCGGCAGGTGACATACTTTACAACTCATAGGAATTTTCGTTGTTATCCTTGTATCTTTTGACCCGATCATCGTGTCCTGAGATGCCTCTGAAATCCGTCATCTCGCTCTTCATCCATTCGATATAATTCTCCTTTTACTTCTTGTTCATATACTCATTAATCAGCATAGTTACCTTGATGAACTCTTAGTGTTCGGGACTAAGCTTCTTATTCTCGATGAGTCTGATGGAATATAGAGTAGTTTATATTTCTTTTATTTTTTTATGGAAGTTTACTTCTGGAATTTTCCAACTCAGCTTCTTGAAAGTTAGGAAGTTAATGGACCCGTAATGCTCTCCCGACAGACTCCACATTTTAAGTTTTTTATCCGACGAAGTAGTCATTAATACGGAGTTTTACTTGACCAAACTTATTTTGGAGACTGGACTTGCGTGCCCTTAAATGATTAGTCTCCGAGTAAGTTAGTCTAAACTAATTTTTTCGGGAATGGTCTATTTATTTTTATGTTATAAGGCCTTCTTTCTCTCACTCTGAAGGATTCCTTTCGCGTTTTGAACTTAGGAGCGGATGGATTTATTGATGGAAAACATTCTATGATTCTACGGGACATTTAATTTCTGTAGCAAAGGGTTCATATCAATTACCTACACTTTTCCCGATTATACTCCCAAACAACCTATCAGATGGTGAGGATCCCTGTTATTCCTTTTTAGTTAGCTATCTTTAGGAATATAGTTGTTGATCACTAGGTCAAAGTTAAAGGAAGTTATGGGTTAGTTGTGAATTAGCTTAGCTAAGCATTGGTAATTCACATTTTTGTCTTAGTGAGGATGTGTAAAGAATAAATTTATTATTCCTGTAGCCTACACAACGAGAATGATTGGGTGTATGGGAGAAAAACTGATGTCGATGATTCTACTTTCCAGTACAAGCACAGCTTAGACATTAAACTTCTGCAAACCCCACACATTCACACTTCCGTCGTCGCCGCCTGTTGCCAACAAACAGTATCTCCCAGTTGCACCCGCTGCTGTTAAATCTTCGTGTGATTATCGAATATCTCGGACTAGTTCATACTATCCGTCATCATCTCTTTGATAGATGAGCAATCTTCCGTCCATTGAACAACAAATTAGCAGACCATGTTATCTTAGAAATATAATTTTCACGATCTGCTTATTCTAATAAACGTTTTCTTCTTCCGGTTTAATTTCTTGAATGAAGTCACCGGTGTCACTGTAGTATTATCTTACAAATCCTGCAGCATCTCCGATAAAGAATTTCCGCGCTTTGTGTCCGAACTATGCAGCGGTTATATTGGTCTAGTATTTATTTTAATTCAGCTTTGTGAATACTCTTTAGAGTGAACCCGTCAGGTAGTCGTAAATTCTTACATCATTCGAGGAAAACACGAATATTGAATTGGTGAGCGTACACAATTTGAAGTCGAATATTTGATGGAATTAATTAATTTCTTTTGATTTTTTGTCCAGCTTTGGTGCTCGGAACTGGGTAATTTTCTTTTCACAAACCAAACATTCACTCAGCTAGGGGATAATCTAAAGTCTGGAGGGGTTGATAAAGTTTTTTTCGCAATTTATGATTTGGATGCTTAAGAATTTCCTGAAATCCCAAATTCTTAGGTTTAATTTATCATCGAAAGATAGGACATAGGGAAAAGACTTAAGAAATTTTGCAGCAATAAGTGACCCTGAGTGCTAGTTGTAGTTTCCTGTGTATCCTTTAGTCATTGATATATCGAGCGAATAAATGTACACGGCGGTGCTGAATCCAAAACTTAAAACATAGGATCCAAACTCCCGTGTATAGTCAATACCCAAAATTCCCTTTCTGAACTTGCTATTAATTACGGAGGGAGTTTGCTCCGAGATAGGTTCAAATTATTGAGACTTCATTAACTGACAGGAGTAAAACTTGATTTTTCCATCCATGGAAGATGTGGATATGTACATTGGGTCTTCAATTTATGCGATATCGGTGATCAAAGAGTCATGCTGTTTTAAGGATACGAGTTGTTCGTATATAATCTGTGTTCTGCTTTTGTAGTGAACCTTGGACAGTTTCAGCTCACCACTTTTGGAGGCGTATATCCAGAGTTAGTGTAAGGGCAAAAATTATAGTTTGTTAAACCCTTTAAATACGTTTTTATCGCACTCATTGATGAATTTTATAGCAGTTTTCACCTTCATGTTGCTGAAACGGGCGGAGTTCATGAAAATGGCCCCGAATATCTGATTTTGCTTATCGAAGGAGAAATCGACGATGAAACAATTGCTCGAGGTTGCTCTTTACTCGATCGGGATTGAGAAAGAGTCGACAAAGTTGAACTGTCCATCGAAGATTTTGATGACATTGGTGTTCTGTTCTAGCAAGTAGTACTCCGAAAGTTTGCTGATGTATACAATCTTTTTGACCAGGTTGTTGCAACCCGCATCCACCACTTTGAGAATCTTGTACTCGTTGGAGATTTTCGAATAGGCGGAGGATATGATCTAGTTCTACTCGTATATTTTGTTTTTGTACCGTGGCTTTTACACCCGTCTTATGTTCTCTATTATGTACTCCGTGAACTAGCTCCACTACAGATGCCCATCTCCATTGATGTCGATCGCTTGGAAAAATTTTATCAGATCTGACACGAACACATATTATTAAAGCTCGTCGTTTCCTACGTAAAGCTTCTTCATCAGATAGATAAAAGTTGGAAGCTAGAGACCTTTGGGATAAAGTCGAAATTATTTTTCCAGAACTTACATATTATCCTGAGTCAGCATGCTCATCACTCTCTCCATATGCTACTTTTATTTGCGTTCCTTCTAAAAAATCTGACGGTTGAGATTGAAGTAGGTCGTTAGGTTCTCAATCGTTCCAATATGCTTCTATTGTAGCCTATTTTCCATTGATTAATTCTTATAAATAGTTCTGGATCGAAATACATATATTAGTGAATAAACTGAGATTATTATTTAATGAGGGTAATTCGCCCAATCATTCTTTCAAGCCTTTAATTTCTTACAATGCCAGTAAAAGACTCGAAATCGACCAAGCCTGTGTCTTACAGGATCCATTACAGTAGTCAGCATTCTTATTAGTGAGCTCTGGCAATCCACACCACTCGTCCTGCTCAATAAATTTGATATGTTCTTGTAAGAGCGCCATCATCTGCTTCTTCTTTACTTTCTCTCTGCTCATCTTGATTACTGCCGATATGTAGAATCCATAAGGCCAAACCCACTCTGGCCCGTTATGGTAACTATAACCGTGGGCCAATCTGACAATATCAGAATTGTCATCATTGTCATAATATGAGGAATACAAAGACTCGTGAACGTTAGCCAAAGTGGCAACTCCTATACTCTTTTAACAAAGAAGGTGTTTTTTCACATTACTCAGGTAACTGAGGGCATGTTATTTGTCAAAAAGTTCTGGAGCTAGGCTAATAGCTATCAAAGCATTGGGCCGGAGTCTGTACTCTTACGCAATCACAGGTGAAAAAATAACGTCCTTATAAATACCTCGAAGACGAACATTGCCACTTTGAACAGAGTAATTCATTTGACCCTTTTAATTTTCGTAGGGAATGTAGAAATTTTGTTAGAAATTTTTCTGAATTTTATCAGCCCATTCTTCAAAAGTGACGTTTCTCTTTTTGAAATCTACAGAGTTGTAAGAATACTTCCCTTCCTTGTGAAGATCTTTGTATGCACTTAGACAGTGTTTGAGGATTGCAACCATTTCTACTGGTGCCCCTGCTCTTGGGGTTGAGGGAGTTCCCTTGGTGCCAGATTTGTAGGAGGAGCCCATTTTGTCCATCCAAGTCAGACAGTTGTGCTGGTTTCCTCCGACAACAAATCCCGTAGTTTAGTCAACCTATAGGTTGATGGTGAAGCCTTCAGTGTTCATTTCAGAATCGATTTAGTAGCCAGCATGCCACTATCGGTAGGAAATGCCATCAGCATGAGATTGAAATATGTTTTGAACGATATCTTATAGAAGCATTATTTTTTTCTCACCTTCTGCCTTTCTACGATTGTGCTCGAGCAGGTCATCACTGTGAAATAGCATTTCAACTTTGCTCTTGTAGATATCGTAATCTCCAGTTGTCCTTGCATATTCTTTTATCCCTCTGATGAACCACCAACAGGCGTCTCTACAATTGTATCTCGGATTATTGCCTGAGTCCAGCAAGTTTGGAAGCATTCCGTGTCTCAGTGCCGATGCAAATTGTAAGATAACATCCCTGTATATATTGGGATGTCTGATTAACAGTTAGTTTGCTATGAAAGTATCTCTTCCCCAGCATCGAGCCCATCCGGTTGTAAAATGAGGGAGACCTGCCGAAACAGTTGTCTGGAAGTTCAACTTTTAGTTGGGAAAATTTGAGATAAATTGGTTTGAAGCGATAGCGAGCTTTCTTTCGAAGGAATTTGTTGAAGTGCACATGTTTTATTCTACTCTGTCCCAGAATTTTACAACGAAATCGGTGAAAAATTTCGGTATTAATTAGTGAGGAAGCTATCCTATTATAGAGAAATATCTTTCCATAACATCTGCGACTTCTGTTAGATTTTTAAACTTTTTTATTCTGCGTACGTAGTAGTGTAGGAGCCATCTTCCCTACCTCAAGTTATCAAATAACTGATTCGATAATATGCCATATCTCTTTGCATTTCTGAGCATTTTGATGATCCCTCCAAAACCTGCATAGACAAGCTGATAACTGGGTGGCAACACATAGTTAGATTCGCCAAATCTCGCTTATTATTCTTGAGCAGTTCCAAATAGTAGTAAGTTATAATCTAAGGCGCCCATGGGAGGGAGTTTAATAGGCTGTTTCAGTATTTCCTATGCACTTCTTATAACCTGAATGGCTCTTTTGGATTTAACGCATTCAATGACACACCCAAAACCTGGAGGTAAGCTTATTCCGGTCAAGACATCTTTGTCACCTTAATTGTGTAGTTAGAAGAATTCCGATATGTTGTCGTGATTGATGATTTCAACTTAAGTGGAAACTCCCTTTGGCTGGAAATATTAGGTTTGATACCAAATATCTGAGTTCTTTAGCAGACCAGGAAGGATTATAGGTTTGTGGAGATTTTGATCGTGGTTGCTCAAATTTACGATGATACAAATTGCTTTTTCGTGCTCATCATTCTATCTGAACATGACAACTACGTCTTCATCGTTGTAAGCATAATATCGTCGATAATGTTTGTACTCTGATACTTTCTTTGATATTTGCTTTCGAAAACCCTATAAGTTGCTATACACAGTTTTATGTCCACCCTTGACCTAAAAAAAGTGATTGTAGTCTTAATTAACATCTCTCCCTGCCTACGTGCACCATTTATTATCAGCCCTAAACTTGTAACTATATTTCCCTGGAGGAAGTTCCAAATCGCCCCAATAAGTGCTTGTTTTTTACAGGTTTTTCATGCATATTCCCTATTTCCAATCATCCCAACTTCCAAACACTTTTGCTTTTTTCATACCATTAGTAAAAATAATTCGTTTTTTGGAAATTCCAGAATTATCGATGATTGGAGGGTGATGCTTGTCTTGCGCGTATATGGCACCTTATTATGTTACTGAAATATGGCGATTGTAGAATTGATCATAGCCTTTTGTGGATCCAACAAATGTTCCGCTAAAACTCGTCAGTAATGATACAGGAATTTGCTTATGGATTATTCCTTTTTTGACGTAGCTTTCGTTGTCATGGGTTAGATCGTAGATGAGAACGACTGGTTTTTTTCTTTCAGCATATTTAATTTTCTATTTATCATTTTCGAAATAAGGATTCAGAGAACCAACATAGAATCCTCCGTGAGCTTTACCGATGTTGTGAAAAGTATGAATAAAAGAATCTCCTGAAAGCATATTTTGGGCTTACTTTAGTGTGCTATTGATGCCGACTTCTCGAACAAACATCGCTTTTTACTCTTCAGTGTCGGTAAACAGTTCGGCGAACACAATGAGATCATGATTAACTTTCCTTGCCTCTCTGATCATGTATTTGGCAACATGTCTTTGCGTTCCATGCAGGTTGTCCATCCGAAATCCGTTAAAAAGTTCGGCCATAGACTTAACATATTCTGTCATGTGCTTCCAGGAGTATGGTGCGTCTTCTGGCTTGTTCCCATATCGAATTCTGACAAGATCGCCCCAAACATGGACTCTTCTCCTCAGGTAGTAGAATTACTGTGAGTAAAGAAAGTTGACATTCGTCTACATTCCTGAAACCCATCCATTATTCAATGCGAAAAAGCTCTACCCCTTCGGAGAGACAACTTCTGTAAAATATTTTTTCACAAAGGGATAGGGATCAAGATAGTTTCTGTGTTTGTTTTCCAGATAATTCCATCTGACTTCTCCCATCACGTTGCTTATGATTTACGGGACCCATTCATTTTGGATCCTTTCTCTCCACCTTTTGTTGAAGTTGAATATCGCTTGTTTCAAATCCTCGAGTTAATACGCGATGTTTAGTTCCTTCCACTTGGTCTAGATGTTGTTGACCTGTATTCCTCTTCGACTGCTACCGATGAGGTGAGAGTTTTCGGATATAAACTATTCGATGGCTTCAATTGGATCCTTTGCGAATAAGTTCTAAGATGGTTTTCTTGGGCGAACTGCATCCAAAAATTTTGAAATGATCTCTTCGTGTACCTGAAAAAATTATTCAAGTTTTAGGCCCGTTACTATTCCCCAAAGTCTATCGCTATGAGTTGCGAATTATTGCTCAGTCATCGCCTATTCGGTTGCACCCATCACTTCCTTTATCTAATTCCCCCAATCAAAGATTGCCTTGTCTACTTCGTACGCTGAGGTTAGCATTGGTGTGTTTATAGTAGTGTAGACAGAGCTGGGGTTGGATTTTATCCACTCCGAATCGAAACTGGTATGGTTTAAAACTATATCAATGAAAAAGACGACCCCCTATTTTTGGACTTCCCCCAAAATAGCTTTTAGCTGTGTTGCCTTTTCCTTCACACTTCCTTCGAAGACATCGCTACTTAACTCCAGTTGATCGGCGATGCTGTAATAAGATTTGCTGATCCCCGTTTCCTGAATAGGTGCCAGATGAAAACTATTGTATCCAAGTTCCATTTGCTTTTTAAAGAAATCCACCCATTTAGAATAGTGTCCGATACATCTCGGAAAGACACTTTGCTTCCTCAAAAATCTAATGTCAATCTTATTTTGGTTGAAGATGATAATGTCGCAGGTGCCAAATTTATCGACGGCTCTTCTCTCTTACCTATTGATGAACACTAATTGGAAGCTAATAAGTCCCGGGTGTTGACATTAGAGATTTGCTATCCATCCACCATCTTCTTGAATAGCTCCCTTGAGAGTGGTAAAGTTTTATTTACACCATTCATCTTACAGATGGAACTCTTGCTTGAATGGAAGGAGGTTGCTGAATGCTTTGTCATTTTGAATCAGTATTATTGGCTCATATTAATACGTGAATTTTGAACGGAGCAAAAATCTCACCTTAGAATTTGTGGATTGAAAGTACGGGAACTGATATTTGTTGTCAGTGAATGTATCAGAGAGCTCTATCACTTTTATGGTTGGCTTCGACATAGATAAAATCTAATGTTTTAAATACTTTGTTCGATCTATTTTTAAACTAACTCCACAAGGGAATATGACAAACAAAATCAGCTTTCTCCAAAAATATTACACAATGCCATAAACTTCAATCATAATTATTTCTAATTAGTTTTGAGGGGAAATGAGAAAACTTTACACCCGATTTTCTGAATTCTGAAGAATTCGACAAAGAATATATTTTTAAACTGATATCGATTAAAAGGGAATAAATTTAGACTCATCTAACTCTTTTCCCGTTTTCCCAGTAGCCGTCCTTCCAAACGCCATCTTTTCCTCTGTATTTTCCTTATCCGTGCTGAAATCCTTATTTCCATTGTCCCTAATATTTCCTATTGTCGGGCCACTATACGATTCCAAATCCTTCCTTTTTGTCGTTGAGATATTAGCCTTAGTACCTCCTTCCATCAGGCCACGTGAATATTCCTCTTCCATGCATTTTATTGTCAACCCAATCTCCTTCGTAAGTTTTCATGTTAGGCCATACAAATTTACCAAAGCCTTCGACAACTCCTTGGTTGAAAGTTCCTTAATAATAGGATCCATTTGCCCATATAAATTTGCCATGACCGTGCTTGATTCCATTGTCGTGATCTCTGAATGATAATAGCTAGGTACCCCTAGTAGGAAGATCCATCTACCCATTTTTCAATGCCAAACCCATGTTGTATATCCTCGTACCATTACCCAGTATAGCTTGACCCATCCTTATGGATATAAACGCCTTTTCCATGGGCCTTATCATCTCTCCAGTCCCCTTCGTAGACGTCGCCATCTCCGTGAATAAGTCTTCCTCTACCATTAGCCTTATCATCCACCCAATACCCTTAATACAGAGAGAAATCTTCCCATACTTGTTTTCCCCTCCCGTTCCGCATGCCATTGTTAAATTGGCCAATATAGCGAGTGTTATTTTACAGGACAACGGGACCTTTGGTAACAAATGGCTAGGGAGACTAGTCGTTATATTTGAAAGGGCCGAGTTATTTTGCTTTTGCGAAGGTTAGTTAGTTATAGAAATCCGCAGGCTAGAGATGATACGCGTTGTTGGGGTTGAGGGTTATTGTGTTCTGACCTTATTAGTTTAAATTGGTGCAGTTTTAGCAAGTTGCACCCATAACTATCTGTAGTTCAAATATATGTTATAAAATTTTCAATTTAGAACTTTCCATTCACTATGGAGCTCATTCGAAATAAATAATCTAATACAGTCTCAAAATTAAACTCATCATGGCAAAAGGTTTCTCATGAAACTTATTTTTTCTCAAGCTGTTCCTTCCTGACAAGTTATTCGGAGAATTGCAGAAAAAAAAGGTTACTACTAACGTCTGTTATCAACAGGTGAAATGGACCAATCCACTATATACTGGTAATCTAGTTCTTGAAATCTTTCAATTACAACACTTCTTCACCAGATAATAGACTTTTCACAACTAAACTGCTCTCTTTCGTGCTTTATATTGAGTCTTCGGAACATCCTTCTTTTTACTCGGAATCCTTAAGCAAGGATTATTGAGTCAATACTCTGAAATGAGAAAATGCAAACAGTTTGATGCCGTTGTAAGTAAATGGGCTGAGGGAAGGTCGGTCGCAACACTAGTTGGTAAATTCCAGCTGTACTTTGAATGATTTTGTATCCTAAATAGATTTCGTGACTAAGCGGTGAATTTAATAGATTCCGGTGGAGTTAATGTGAGAAACAAACTACTCACAAGGAGACAATTTGTACAAAGCAAACTCTTTAAAGCCTAGTTTTTATTTTTTTTACAGATAGCTGTATTACTAGTAGCTGGTATAAATTTGTTGTTTACTTTGATTTTTCACGGAAATAAGCGTTTCTTTACGGTTTGCGTTGTCTTCATAACACAGATTAAATTGCGCATCCTGGTACAAATAATATTTGAACTCTTTCTACACTTTTTAGTCTAGCCATTATGACTAATGGTTCTAAAGCTGCAAATCCTAGATCTCACTCTTCTGTTCCGAGGAAAGTAGTCTTTAACCTTCTCTAGTTGAAAGATAAGAGGATAAAACAGCAGTTTTGCCAAGTTTCCTTACTATGGAACTGCTTAAAATATCAATCTTTAAAAGAGCTGAGTTGCAGAGCTCAACATATAGAATCTTGCCTATGAAAGAAAGGGAAATTATAGAGTGCTCCAACAACCATTCTTATTTAGCAGATCCAGATGGGTACTAAAATAGCTATATCCTTCCAGAAAGGAATCCAACAGCAACGTACTGTTTTTGATCGATTTTCTCGGAAAAACTGATTTTATGTGGATATGCATCGGTTTTTAACTTTATTTACAAATCAATGCCCAAGCTTTACTAAATAGAGTAGGAGTATTGCTATTTGCTATTGTTTTTGTAATAATGCCTGACTAGCTAAAATATTTTAGCTATGTTAGTGATGTAAATAATATTTTGATGGGAATGGTAGAGCGAGACTAGTCTTCGATGTGGGTCTATGAAAACATGCTGACATTTCAATGGGCAGTCCTTGTCAATTTTTTTAATTTTACGAATGAACATTTCTTGTCCCGAGATTGCCGATACTCAAGTTCTGTTCAAATAAATGTTTCATGTATATTTATATTTGATATTAGCGAGATATAAAACTATTTAGATGTTTGGGAACGAGACCAGTCATGAACATGATTTCCACTTTACAAGCAATCACACCCTTTTTGGTAACAATAGCATGGCAACTCATTTCAGAAAGAATTAAATTCGAAGGAAAAGTTCTTTTCGGTAAAGCATCAGGCGGTCTTCATTTGAAAGGGAAAAAAAATAAAGGGAAAGTAGTAAAAAATCTCTGATTAACAGTAGTGATAAACAGTAGAGGATACCTTTGTAATTTGTTCGTAATTTAGCGAGTAAGTCCTGAGGGAGAAGTTTCAGCAAATGTACAAAAAGGTGAGAGTAAGCAGAGGAGGCGCTCAGATCAAAATCGTGCAAATTCCAACATAGAAAAAGAATGAATATGCTGACTATATTGATAAACTTCGACATTAATAGTAATATCCAAGGATAAAATCTGAAGCTGTGATGATGAAATCCTACGCGTAAAAATCATAAAAACTGGAAATTAATACTATTCCATAACAAAAAGCCAAACCTAGTCGTAGTTAACTATTTATGACCTCCAACATGCGTAAGACTAGGTACCGTTAGCATATCGAACCTTTGAAAAAACTATTACTCACAAATGATATAAAGGATCTCTTGTTGTCAGTTGGCAAGATTCAGACGAGAAAAATGAACGATTAAATCCTAAGAAAATGTCCTTAGCATAATTTCTCTAAAGAACTCGAAAAAGAGCTACTTTAAAAAAAAATTCCACCTACAAAATCTCCGAAGAATTACTCTCCATAAAGAATATTTAAAATCAAATTCGCACCTCCTTTCTAACTATACCACTACCGCGATTTGATATGGAGAGTAGGATATTCCTTCAAAATGGTAGTCTAAATTCCGAAAGAATACCCTGTAAAGCTTAAGGTCTTTATCGGAAAAGGAAATAACTCCAGACTAATAAGGAGTATCGTAAATCGGAGGAGTTGGCTGCACCTGACTGATAAAATCTAGGAAGCAAATTTTGTGTGGACTCAGATTAAAAACGTGTCTGTGTTCGCAAAACAACCTGTAAAATTTCATAATAGTTTGAAATAAAAGTAGTATTTTTCTTATAAACCCGATTCGGTTCTGAATAGTTAATAAAACAGAAAATATAGTTAATATAAGTAGAGTAACATTAGTGGAGAAAATAAGATGAAATAAAACATGAAATTTCGGAATCGAACCTTTGGAATAATTCCAAGAAAAATATAAAACATCCTCGACTATAAGGTTCATAATCATATCTGCAATAATTTTTTGATTGGAAACAAAAAGGCTTTGCTCCAAACCATGAAAAGATATTATGTCAGCGTTGGTAAATAAATCTTCGATTTTTTACCTCTGACTTTTCACATAAAAAGAGGGACGAAAGACGAATAGTACCGAAATTTCTTAGAAGTATACGAAAGATTTTCCAAATTGAAAGCAGATAATAACTCAGGAAGTCACTCCAAAGCAAGAATTTAAAACATTTGGATAGTAAAACCCGGCTAATGCACGAACCGTGGGAAAGGCATTACTGTCTGTATGAAACTATAGGATATAAAAAGCATCATTAAATAATAGGTGCAACATGAGGATGGTAATCGTCGAACCTATATCGTCCAGAAGTATATAGAACGTCCGATGCTGTATAAGAGAAGGAAATTTGACATCCGTCATTATATGATGATTGTCTGCCATAATGGGATCATCAAGGGATATTGGTATCAAGAGGGCTATGCGAGAACAACGTCGTCGGAATTTAATCTGAGAAACTCGGGGAGCGACATTCACCTAACTAACGATGCCGTTCAAAAATCGCTCCCAGAGTACGGTAAGTACGAGAGGGGCAACAAAATAAGCTATGAATAGTTGAATTCCTATATTTTAAAGCTCACCAAGGGAGTTAGGGACTTTTGGAGCAGTATCTATCTACAAATTAAAGTACTTCAGGGTTTATTTAGAGCATTGGGGTTTAGACGATTCGTGCTTGTGCGGGGTTAATTGACCCCGATCGAAGATCTTCGAATTTTTAAATATTCGGTCTCGATTTTATGGTCGATGAAGAGTTTAAGGTTTGGCTAATTGAGGTCAACACAAACCCTTGCCTCGAAATATCATGTCCAATGATCGGCAAGGTTATTCCTCCGATGGTATAGAATGCTTTCGAGTAATATTGGCGATTATTAAGAATAGCCCTGGATCCGATATTCCCAGCCCCCCAGGGATTTGTCCCTCGAAACGATTTATTCTATAGAAACAGAGCTGACGAAAATAACTTTGAACTTGTGTTCGACTAAAGAGGCTAATCCGTAAACTAGCAGAAATAATTGATAGAAGACAAGAATCTCCAGGGTTAAGAGTAAACGTTTGAAGATGATGGAGAATAACTCGTTGACTGAGAAAATGAGAATTTATCAACAGTCAACCAATACTTATATTTAAAAACATGTAAATCACGCATAGATATCGACTATAAAAAGCTAGTATTTTAAAATTTATGAAATAGAATCTCACTGACTTCGTCCGGAAATTTGTATAGGACTAGAATAAATAATCATTTCCACATCTTTTCATTGTTGGTAGGCTTGAATGCTAAATATTTCAGACAAGTAAACCGGACCATATCGCAAAATTCAGGATGCGATCGATGCAGCAGATCCCAACTCATTGATTAAAATTTCCGAAGGATTCTACGAGTAAAACTTAGTCATAACGTACTTCTTGATCATATTGTTAAGTAAACCAGTAAAGATTGAGCCTAAGATGATCGAAGAATCTAGTTAGAAAATAGGCGTTGTACTATTAGTTGAAAGTGGTATTGGAATCGAAGTGCGACTGCCGTAAACCTAGCTTTAGTGTCACATTTCGGGAATTAAGATAAGTCATAGTGGAAATGCAGATAACAACATAAAAAAAGAGCTAATGTAGCATCAGCATATTATCGATATTTTTGGTGGATAGTAGTCTCGAGAAATCTAGCAAATAGACCATTAGTATGTGAATAGGGTTAGTTTCGCCAAATTAGACAACATGATAATGCTCATATAAAAAGGGAAGGCTAATGTTAAATCTTGCATGTTGAGTTTAAATTATCTTGTCAAGTCGTGTTCCACAGTTATTCCAGGAATTTGTATCGAAAGAGAAGGCACTTTAACTCTGGAGAACTCGTAAATCAAAGGTCATTCCGTTAAAAAAACTATTGGAGTCATCAGCAAGTTAGGAGTCATTCATATTGAGAATTCAATGCTTAACTAGCATAAAGAAGGAGCAATCTTGGCCTGGGGAATTGCTCAGAACGGTTCCAAACTGGTCAAAAATCTCATCGAAAATAACTCCGTAGGGGTGCATGTGGTAGGATAGAACTTTAAAATCAAAATTTATAGCAATAACATCGCGCACAATACAATTGGAATCAAAATAGGCTTAGGCTGCTAGACATAAATTAGTCGAAACATAATTTCTGATAATCAGGAGGGAATATAAGTTCATAGCTCTTTTCCTGTCATTTTTCTCAATAAAATAGAGAATCAGAAGTGCAATGGGATTGTCTGTAAATCTTACAAGAAATTTATCTGTCAAGCTTAAATAAAAAAAAATATATCAATTGTTGGAAATGGAATGAACGGCATCCTCATTGAAGGAGAAAACAATAGGACTAAGATTTTTCAAAATTATATCATCGCTTTTAATAAGTAATCAGGGATTAAGGTGACCAAGTAATCCAATCCCCTTATTCTCCTCAACAAAATCTACAAAAATTACCAGTAAGGAATCTTAGTCACCGAAAATAGTTGGGCTTGCATCTAGCGTAATCATGTTAGTCACAATATATAATGTAATATTGCGCTTGGCGGAAAAAGCTCTCATCACTCAATGATCATTGAAAACAAAATCGAAGACAGTCCAGGATCTGGAATAGTTCTAATTGAGGCTGGGAAATGCCTGATTAGTAGAAACGATATCAACAATAATGCAGATGGGGTAGTAATGAAAAGTTCTCACGCGCAATTGAGAAGAAATTTGGTTAGTTAGAACTCTAATAACGGAGTTACTTGTGAATCACATTCCAAGCCTACATTGGTTGAGAATTTGATCACAATGAACTCTTCCATCGGATTATTTCTTAGAGATTACAGCTATGGAACAGTGCATTCTAATATTGTGGTGAGTAATGAGGTGGAGGTCGGATTATAGAAATAAGACCAGCACTAAATCAAATAAATTCCATTTAGCAACACTGTCTAAGGTGAACTTTACTATCCTCCTAAACTCTCATGCAATCTAATATGAACTGATACTGTTTTCACATTTTTTGTTATCAATTGACAATATTATAATAAAAATTTACTATACTTTGGAAAATCCCAATTATAGACCCCTAAATAAGTATGAGCGTGATGAATCGAATGAATAGAAATCTTACTAAATTACCGGTAGTGAACCTTTTCCCACGACAAACAAAACAAAAATAGATGAAGTTCCAACATCAATACTAATTTTACTTTTATTCTATATGCGGATATATTTAGCCATATTCTTTTTTCGTAATAATCTGGACCTTATAAATTTCACCCATTTATTAAGGAAGAACCAGTCTGTTATATTAGCTTTAGAGTCTGTCTTTTCCTGCTTTATCCATATTCTTAGAAAGTAAATCAATTCGTGGGTTTATT
>JAOWAT010282400.1:0-18087 GCA_028571025.1 Longipedia americana
CATTAATAATATTATTTTATCGATTGATAACATCATTAAACCCCACTCCAACAATCTATTCAAATTCAAAAAGTTCGATGAAACTAACTCAAACAGCATTAAAATCGGATTCTCGCAAATGTATATTGCCTATATTTGTCTTTTTGCTTACTATCATTCTAAATCCAGCGCATTCTTAACCCACAAATTTCGACTATGCGACACACGGCGATTCATGGACATCTGGCCAATGCACCAAACAATGTATCATCAAAAATAACAATTTAGAATCCAAAATGCAATCACCAATCACTCTCAGTCAGTAAACCTCAAAAAATGGTAACTCCATTCTCATTGCTGACTATCAACCACGAGCTGCGCAAGTTACTTTTCTTAACACAACTATATACATAACAGGAACGGATTCTTTTGGCTAACTCTATACGAAAACCGTTGACAACAAATCTCTTCCCATGAAAGCAACCGAGATTAGAATCAGAACTTAATCCTAGCATAGAGTTGCTATCCAAGGTAAATAGTAACCGAAAGTCTATGACTTGGAGCTCCAAGTAAGTAAATCCATAATAAAAGATCTTTCATAGGTAAAAATTTGATTCTGCAAAGAACCTTAAACTTGCCGTCGGTCTTTTTTTCGAAGTTCAATAGAAATAATCGCAATCTGACCCCTTTCTCCAATCGATAATGGAAGCATATGCTTAAAAACCCGAAAATGATACTAGTGCAGATATGACTGTCGATCTTTCTCATCTCCTAACAAAGTAGAACAATATTGATTTCTGGTATTATCAAGGTTCTTCAACTATACCGCCTTGCTTCGATGGGAAGCTGTATTGGCTAGTTCCTAGGAAGGTCTATTCCATGAATCAGGAACAGAGGGACTTCTTTTATAACATGTATCACGATTAGAAGAAAGGAATTGACGGTAATTGGAGGAAAGTTCAAAAATTGACAGAATAGAGTCAGCCTAAATTCTATAAGAACTTAGGAATTTCTACAAGTCAACAATGATAAACTCTTGATGTGCACCATATCATAATTTGTAAAAAATATGTAGCGAAACATAAGCAATACACAGAAGCAGTCGATCAACTGTGAAACTTTCTTTTATCTCCGAAACTCTTTACTTTTTTTCCACCGAGTTTCACATCTAAAATATTTGATACATGTACTTAGCTATATGTGAGGAGCCCTTGCCAATCCGAACCCTTCAGCTACTTTTTTCAAGTCTAGCGCATTTACATTAAAGACGTCCTTGAGTCCATAAGTTGTATAAGCATGTAGATATGATTTAAATGCTGATGTTGCTTCAGTTTTTAGATAGTGATTCTTTTCGATTAGCCCTAAAAACTCGTCCCTAATCTGGCTAAGTTTTTCCTATTAAAATTCATACTAATTGATGACAACCTTTGCCTGTAATAAATGTTTAAGATATGTCTTTTCCTAGGGCAATAAGAACAAGAGTGCTTTTCCTCTTCCTTCGCTACCTCGACAGGTCCTTCCAACTCTATGCACGTACTATTTGATATCGAGTGGTGGATCAAATTGGACGATCCAATCTACTTCAGGGATATCGAGTCCTCTGGCTGCGACATCTGTGCATAGTAAGACTCCACTTTTAGCTTGTCCGAATTCATAGAATGTTGATGTTCTTTTTTGTTGTTTTTGTTTTCCATGAATGTCCATGACCTTGATATCGACATAGTTTAACAGATCGCAGTAGTACTTTACACTGTTGCAGGATGAGAAGAACACCATTATTTTTTTTTACCTGCCCATTTGCATTTTGAGGAAAGTAAACAGTAATTGGAATTTTTTGCTGGAATCAATCATCACGAAACCCTGTTACAAATGTTAAACTGTCACTTTCTATGCAGCATCATCGACGCCAATGTAGATTGGATCTTTTAATGATAGCTTTGCTAAATCGTCCACTTTTCTTGTTTGTGTCGCCGAAAATAACATAGTTTGTCTTTCCTTCGGTAGAACTTTTAGTATTTGAGTCAACTATTCCTCAAATCCAATCTTTAGGATGGCGTCTGCTTCGTCAATTACTAAACTCAGCAAATTATGATATATAAACTTTGAATTTTGGAGATGATCTAGCAACCTTCCCGGTGTACATATCAGCAGATTGACCCCTTTTTCCAGTCTTATGCTCTCCATTTTTCTGTTCATACCGCCAATTAGCAACCCTATGGTTTTGTGGTGATTGATAAATATCTTTTTTGCGACTTAGAAAACTTGAATGGCAAGCTATCGAGTTGGGCAGATAATAATAGCACCCGTTCCGTTTTTCTGTGTGAACTAGAATCTGTGTAAAAGCTAGAAGCAAGGAATTAGATATGCTAGAGTTTTCCCAGAGCCGGTCTTGGCAGCACCGAGAACATCTCTTCCTTTAAGGAGATAGGGCAGGGTTCTTGATTGAATATGCGTCATTTTGTCGTACTTGTTTTATTCTAGGGCTTTGATGGTCAAGGGAGATAGCTACTGCTCATTGAACTTTTTGGACGAGAAATACCAGTCCTTAGACGCATTTTAGTGGCCTAAAGGGATCAACTATTGATCGTCATCGTAGTTGTCTTTTTACTCGCGATGCTTTGCTTACTCGACTTGCTTATGATGTTCTCCTTCATTAACGATTTATGCGATATCATTTCCCTCCCGTATTGAGTCCTCTTTTGGATGGAAATTTCCATTTTGCAGTGTGTTATTTGGATGCTTTGAAATCTTTTTCGGGTTATTGATACGCTTTTTGATAAGCTTGGTTTTTATAGCCCACGTCAGTCTCTTGCAAGTTTTTCTCTGTGAGCTTATCAAAGGTCTGTTTGCCCCAAAATCTGGATTGTTGATTATCATCCTCGAGTTTATTTGTATAAAAACTCGGGTAATTTAGGAAATTAGTTATTACAATGTAATGCTATCGTTTCTCGTGCTTCTTAGTTTCAAAATCGATTCTTCACCTTTGATTAGTGGTGAATGGGTTCACGATTATTTCAAAGCGCCAGGGAAATCAGGGGTAAAGAAGGAAATAATGAGGGGTTAATCTGGATTGCCTTTATTCTCCGGTTGATAAGAACAGTTAGGTCAAAGACTCAAAATAGTGGCAGTAAATAGCGATTGACTAAATATACGATTCTTGGACTTTGAAGACCTGAAACGTGTTCTTGTGCTGTATTTGTTAATCGTTCTTACATTTTGGCAAAGGCAAGACAAGCGTCCACAAAGGCAAAATCATTGACTGATCATTGTGCTGAATACGAAATGTATTAAATATAAGAGCACCTTTCAGCATTCCTTCGCGTCTATCGGAATACAATAGGAGAAATTCTAGTGAATGCTGACTACAAAAAATACAAATAAACATTCTCACCTTTAAATCTGCAATTACCATCACTTCGAACTCGTTCCTCCCATCAATCGACTTTCTGTCTCGGTTAACAAGTCAAAAAAAAGTTAATTCAATGATTTCTTATTAAAGTCCAATGAAAACCTTATAATACTGATCAATCGTCATATTTCAGAATTCAGAGAAAAATATTAATACTGTTGAATACAAATTTTCTATTTATTCCATAATTGAGTAGTTTAGAGCGTTTTCTAAAACAATACCGAAAAACGCAAATATTGAACAAACTTATATTAGTGGTGCTCGATCTTTGAACGAAAAATATTAATTAATTCCCCTATTTTTGCCTTTGTATTCTTAATACAGTGGCCACTCATCATAATATAAGTGATTTTTCGGAATGCTTATTCTGCACCATTTTTTTTAAAATTTATTTTTTCCAACTCGAAATGATATCTTTCTTTGAAGACTCAAAAAGATCCACAATGGTGTTGTAAAAGTGGATTTGAGTCAATTTCGGTTAAAAGAAGGACATACTCCGATAATTTTGGTGATGGAATGAAAATACATCTTTTATCGACTGGTTTTTTTTCAAATTTGAGTTTTTCTGCAAATGCTGAATGCTCAGAGCAACGAGATAAAAATATCACCGATGTCTTATTAGAAGGCAGAGAGTCTTTGTAAAAAAATTTCTTCATATTATCTCCATTTTGGTCATTTCAACTAACAATTTCTCTAAAAATCCAGTAAAAATGAGCTTCAAATCGGGAATCAAGATTTCTCATTGATAAATAATTGTTCAAATGAGATTCCAAGCTATTCTTGCCGTTGCAGCCTTCTTCGGTATCACCCAAGCAACCTATCAGGACAATGACTGGAAATAAAGACAACCATATGACAGGAAAGATTCTGACAACAACGACTCCGACAGCAACGACTACGATGATAACTACAAACGAAGATATTGGGCCCCCAAAAGACGTTATGGCAGAAACTACAGGAGATACGGCCGCAACAACAAATACGACAGCGACACCGACAGATATGACAGTGACACCAGCGATGACTACGACGGGAACTACAGAAGATACGGGCGCTATGGAAACAGAAACAATCGTTATGGCAATAACTACAACAGAAGATATTGGCCCAACAAAGATCAGAAAAATGACAAAAAATGGTGATTTAATTGAATACCAATTGATTATCTATCAACATCTTAATTAAACAATCTCTTCAACTTAATAGTAGGTGGTTTCAGTATTAAATCAGCCTAATTAAATGTAATTTTCCTTTTCAAGATTTAGTCATTTTATTTCTGATTCTAATTTTTCCCTTCAAAACTCCTATTTTTCGAATATTACCGAAAGAAATGCAAATTTAATCCCAACAATACGTTATCTGCTGTATTTTGTTAATTCATTAACATTTTTTAATCGAATTTAAAGGAATTCAAATATCAATACTTTAAACTGAGCCGTTCTTAGCCTCTTTCTTGAATCTTTTAGCCGAAAATTCAGAGGAAAAATTGTTCCTGTTATCGAAATTCGTGTCCTGGAAAAATACAGACAATGCTGCAACCTTCCCGTCTTCTTTTATCTCAGATTATGTCTTATGCTATGAAAGCAGGATGAGGAACTTATGATGTTAGAAATGAGTGTAGAATCTTATGTTTCATTATATTTGATGAACTCCACCCTAATTTATCCTATATACATAAATCTTATCCAAACTCATAACTAAATTTGCAAAAAAACCGAAGAAAATCGCAACTTGATACAAGCTATTCACTAATTGTACAAAAACGGAAGGATAGATGCTTAACAATATAGAGACCTAACTCGAGCCACCGCTTGCCATTCTTAAGATGGTATTTCTGGGAATGACATTGACTCTAACCATTATAGAACTGGTCATAGGGCTTGGAGATGTTTTCTATAGTATCATAATAGTGTTTATCGGAGCCTCTCTTTTTTGCAGAACAGTGAATGAGTTCACCTATAAAGTATCTTAAGATAATCACATCTCAGCTATACATAGTTTTGCTACTTTTATTGCTCATACTCAAAATTGACGAATTGTTGCATTTGGCACTGAACCATTTCGGGGGAATTGAGCCAGATTATTATCAGATGCCAGATTTTGAGAAAAGAATTGTTTTCAACTCTTTGAATATTGCAGCATTGTTGTTTGGACTGTTGCTTGTGTGGCGACTGTACGAGAAAATTAAACGTATTCACTTTGAAATCATAGTTATCCTGCTACTGACGAGAGAGTTTGGTGTTATTGATCCCTAGGACGATGGTTTTTGAAATAAAATCGACCAATTTTGGAACGCTGACCGGGTTTATTATGAACTTAATAACTTCGCAGCAATAGCTGAGCCGAGGGATACAAACAAGTTTTTATCAATTTTAACCATTTTTTGGATGAAAATTGCGTTTTAAATGAATAAAAATTATATCGGTTGATTTTAAAAATATGACACTCGTTAAACATTCTGAAATATCCTCATTTTTTTCTTGGTCGTGAGAGGGCTTTCAAGTCTTTATTGGCTCAACAGTCTGAAATCAGTCAGAAAGTCAAAGGAATTCATTTAGCACTGTCGTATTCTTCTAATCTGTACAAGATTTTAAATTATGCTTGCTTTAGAATGCTTGCTTCCATGGCAGTGTGTCAAATAAAAACGAAGTGCTTGAAAAATTGTCTTATTTTCCGACTTTTAGTCGAAAACCTGGGAGGTTCAACACTTCTGATTAACCCACCTTTGCACTTCGACGTTTTTAGTTCATATTTATGATGTCATAATCTACGCTTAAAACTGATATAACATCCATCCCATCGCAAAGAAAATAATAAAAATAATTTGTTGAATCGCATGGGAGATCAATCAAAGATGGCGAATGCCGGATTTAAGAACTTTCTTATCGACATACTTGCAGGTACTCGAAACCGCCAGCTTGTCAGTGCTGCGATCCTATTGATCATAGGATTTCTTCTTCACATAAAAAACAAAAAAAGCTACACTGAGAACATTAAGTTCAAATCCTAAAAGAACAAAGTATCCAATGCTTTCTTATGAAAGGGGGGAAAAGGCAACGTTGATTCGATATTCTTCCAAAGAATAAAAGCACTCGTTAAAATTGTTATCCCAACGTGGAAGTGCTAAGAAGTCATGGATTTGTTCCTTCTTACGGTCTTCCTTGTTTTCAGAACCTTCCTATCCATCTATATCGCCTCAGTCAATGGAAAAATCGTCAAAGCCATCATTCAAAAAGATCTAGGATTGTTCATCCGTAGAGTAATTCCTGCATTTATCGTATAGAACCTCATGCTTGGAGTGATCGCTTTCCCGGCGTCCTTTGTCAACTCTTTCCTGGAGTTTCTTAATAAAAGACTTGCCATCAATTTCAAAAAGAGACTCACTCACCATTTCCACCAGACATA
Source organism: Longipedia americana (assembly GCA_028571025.1). Taxonomy (NCBI): domain Eukaryota; kingdom Metazoa; phylum Arthropoda; class Copepoda; order Polyarthra; family Longipediidae; genus Longipedia; species Longipedia americana. Next base: position 6,794 of record JAOWAT010282400.1, read on the forward strand.
CCTGAAAGACATGATTTTTTATCAACTCGGAAACTTGGATTCCAGAGTAACTAACCCTGATCAGCGACTGACAGCAGATATCTAAAAATGGGCCAATTCTTTGAGCATGATCTACTCAAACTTCTCTAAGCCAATGCTTGACATCATCCTATTTTCTAGAAAACTTTCAGAGCTGGTCGGATGGTACGGTCCTGCCTCCGTGGTATTATGGTATTTTTTCTCAGGAATTCTCATAAAATTCATTTCTCCATCATTCGGACGTTTGACCGCAATTTAGCAACGTTTATAAGGAGATTATCGAGCCTCCCAAACAGATCTAGTTCATCACGCAGAATAAATTGCTTTTTACAAAGGAAACTAATGGGAAAGAGTTCGTATTAATAATATGTTTTCAAAGTTTGTTAAACATAGTGAATCCATCATGCATAAAAAATTGTATATGGGAGTGTTTGACTCTATGCTTGTTAAATATGGGGCATTGATGGTTGGATATGCGGTCGTAGGACTGCCGGTGTTTGGACCTGGTAAGGAAGAGTATCTGAAAAGGGTTGGAAACGATGCTGCTGCCATTACCAGAGATTATGTTCGTAACTCTTCACTCCTCATCAATCTTGCAAAGGCTATCGGTCGTTTGGTCATATCCTACAAATAGATCCAGCAACTAGCTGGGTTTACAACATTGGTTTACGAAATGAAAGAGGTACTTCGTGACCTTGAAAGCGGTCAATTTGTAAGAACTCAAGTGATTAAAGAGGACGGCGATGCTCAAGCTCATAAGGTTGCCTCTTTGAACAGCATTATCTCTATTAATACTGGTAAAACTATTGATACTGATGATCATATCAAATTTAACAAAGTTCCTTTGGTGTCACCTAACGGTGATGTACTTGTTGAGTCTATTGATTTTGAAGTTAAAAGAGGAACTAATACTGTTGTTACTGGACCCAATGGATGTGGAAAAAGTTCACTTTTTAGAATCTTGAGCGGTCTATGGCCGATCACAGGCGGTGTCCTCGAAAGACCACATATGGACAAGCTGTTCTATATTCCACAGAGACCGTATTTGCCACCAGGAACTCTCCGCGACCAGATAATCTATCCTCATTCGAAATTAACAATGAATAAAAGACATGTAAATGATGACGTACCTATTCAATCTAAATTTATAGAATCTGAGAGAATATTTGCGATGGATTAGATTGGATTACTTAGAGGAGAGATAAGGTGGATTTGACGCTGTTAATGATTGGAATGATGTGTTGTCAGGTGGAGAGAAGCAAAGAATTGCAATGGCTAGGTTGTTTTATCACAAGCCTATATTTGCGATTTTAGACTAGTGTACTAGTGCAGTGAGTATGGATGTTGAGGCTGAACTTTATAATAAGGCTAAGGAATTGAATATTACATTGTTTACGGTGTCACATAGGAGTAGTTTGTTTAAGTTCCATTAAATTATGATTGCTTTTGATGGGAATGGTAGCTATGCTATCAAAAATCTTGTGGAAAATCAGTGACAGAAAATATAAATATTGAGTGGTCCCTCGGAATGACTGCTCGATCAGTTATCATTAAATGCTGGAATGATGAATGATTGTAAATTTATGACTATTTATCATTAAGTACGTGTAATTAGATGACTTTACAATAAAGCTATCAGATTTTTTTTTTGCCTGTATATTTGTGATTCCTTTTGACTGACTACCAATAATCTACTTGTGATTTAATTTTTTGGCAGCTAATAACTAACAATGCTCAAATCTTTTATGCAAATTCAAACGAAAATTCTAATGATTGGTCTCATTCTGTTTTCGGTGATTCCTACTTTATAAAGCTCATTTCTGTTGAACTCACCATTTTCCACTCCGAAAATAGCTCACAGATAAAGACCTCTGCATTCTCCATAATACAACATCACTTGGTCAAAGCAAATGGACGTCTATTCGGCAGCAACCTTCTGCACAGTATCCGAAGTGACAACCTGGTCATGCAAGATTTGTAAGAAGGTCTAACCGGTTTCTGAGATAACAATAATCGATAATGATAAGACAAATGTGAGAGGGTATGTTGGATACATACAGAAATATGACAGGATAGTAATTGCTTTTCGAGGGACCAAAGATATAAAGAACTGGATCTAAGATTTTGACTTTTATCTCATGAAATATCCGCGATGTCAGAGTTGTCTTATCCATACGGGTTGGTATGTTGACTATTTTTCTGTTCAAGCGCAGATTGTAGCAGGTGTTAAGGCTGTCCTTCGTAATCATCCGGATGCTAAAATCCACATGACTGGAAGTAGTCTTGGCGCATCGTTGGCAACGGTAACGGCAGCTTAACTCCAATCTTTCCCGTAATTCAGCTCACATGTTCAATAATTGCATAATTTTGGTTCTCCGAGAGTCGGCAACAATTTATTCACTCAATACATCACGCAAAGAATTCCATAAATATATCGAGTCGTACACAATGCTGACATCATTCCTCATTTACCGATGTCAAGTCAGGGATATTCTCACCCTCCATACTAAATTTTCTTTGACTAAGGTATGAGAACTTACAAGATCTGCTAGAAGGGAGATGGAGAGGATCCAAGCTGTTCTAATAGTTTGTCACCCAATTATACGATTTCCGATCATGTTACATATTGGGAGAAACCTGTGTTAGAAGATGTTTGTACAGTTTGATTCAATTAGCTGATTTTGATGCTTGATCATTTGTCTGCGATAATGAACCAAATCTCTTGATATTGAGAAATATAGAGGGGGATATTCCACTTTTTAAGGAATATATTTTTTGAATTATGGGAAATATTCATACGGATCTGCAGATAAAACTTTTTCTATGTTCTTTAATCAAATATTGAACTCTATGTTTTGAAAATAAAAGAAAATAATAAAAAACAGTCTACCTTCCAAACCTACGCCAAATAAGATCAAAACTCATTAAATGAATTCATCTGACCTCAACAAAAAAAACTCGATATCTAAAGAGGAACATCTTTCCTACATTCCTGAAGAAGCATTTCTTTATTTCCCTTAATGTACATCTTTAGAAAATATATACAGAATAGGACTTCAAAATCGGATAAAACCATGAAACACGTCGTTTAATATTTGAGGGAGACATCCCTTTCTCGTAGTTTGAATAATAACAGATCAATAAGCTTGACGAAGAAATTCGCTCCCAACACAAAGAAGTTGCACCTTTTTGGTACCATTAAAATGGGCGAGGGTTAAGGCTTCGTTTTTTGCAGTCAACTCGCTACGATATTCAAAAAACATTCCAGGAAATGGATAAATACTAGAGATTTCGCTAAGGAGACAAAAACTTTGACCTTTCCCAGTCGTAAGTCTTCCATAAACATATAGTAAGGGTATTGGTTTAATTTTTAGCACAATGGTGTGTTTTATTTTAGTGGTCGTGACTCTAAATATCGTCCCATTCTTATCCTTAACATTGCAAAATTAATTGATGCTGAGTTATCAAACTAACAAACAATAGAGCTAATGAAGGGGTTTCTCTCTTTTATCGTGAAAAATTTTTTGATATCTGGTCAAGTGTAGAACCTGAATATCGTGATAGATCTGGGGTTCCGTAGTCTTTTTTCTCTAGTGGGGCTTGTTACAAATGCGATTACTTTTTTTTCGACCAATTTCAAGGTAAGAACATTCAAAACCTTTGTTATTAACTCTCCAAGCTCCTTGTCATTCATATGGGGGATAGCAAAGTCTTTGCTTAACTAGGATCAGAAAAAGAAAATTGTGTTTATCGAGGGGTCTAGCTTATTGCCGTTGCTGTAGTATGCGAATCCCGAACAGATCTAAGTGAAATATGGGGGTAAGCAGCCAGATGCAACACACTTTTGGCCTCCCGCAGCTTATAGTGATAAATACCGATGCTAGAATTCTACACATAGGTTAAAAACTCCTTAAGAATACAAGAAAATGTTCCAAGAGGGTAAACTAACAAGTCGCATAGTCTTGAATAAGTTTATTGAGACTTCTTAGGAACAGCCGATAAAGAATGCGCTGGGGGCATAGAAAATTAGTGTTTACTCTTCGAGGATATAGGTTGAGTAGCCGGTTGAAGCTGAACAAATTTTCAATTTGGATTTAGATAGTGAGAGCATATGTAAATCTTATCAAAATCAGTAAGTATAGTCTCGTCGGGGAAATCAAGAAAATTTTGTATTGCCTAAATCGTAGAACTGTCCCAAAGGAAGTGAATCGCCCTTCGACCTAAAAAAGCAGGAGTAAACTATCTAAGAGTATTAGATTTTAGAACTTCCCCCTACCTTATGCCAATAATTCATGTGATCTCCATTTTCAATGAGTTTTTTGACAAAAAGAGTATATCTCTATCCATCAATTCATTTTCTACTATATTACAAAAAAATATTAAGTATAGACAAACATATCTTTACCAAGTTCCAATCATAAATAAAAGATGGTAAACCTCGAATACTAACTAACCGGCAATCTAAAATCTAAAACTTTGTTGATATTTCTACAAGGATGGCCAGATAATCATACAATGTGGGAGTGGATTAACTGGAGGTAATAACTGGCGGACCACAAAATCTTGTTTATAGACTTTCCGAATACAAATGGAAAAGTCACACATAAATGGGGTGTTGATTTTCCATAGATTGTTGAGGGGATTAAAACTGTTATAGATTCTGTGACGGATGTCGAACAGAGGGTTCTGGTCATGCATGACTGGGGATGTTTCTATGGACACATGCTGGACCAAGTACACATATTTGATTATCATTAAGAACTATAAGGGTTATATTGACCAGATTATAGCCATGGATGTGCCCTTTCTGCCTCAGGTATCCAGTCTTAAATAGGTTTTAATGGTAGTAGCTTATCAATTAATGCTTACTGTGATGTTTATTATTGGCGGAAGGATCGGAACTTTTGTCACGAAGAAATGGGCAGCATTTGCTCAGCATAATCCCCCGTATATCAATTAGATAGGCAGTCATAACAACTATCCATATTACTACAATATGAGAAACATGATCAGAAGTGCCTTAAAGCTGGATCAGAAATTCATTAAAAGGAGTTACAGACCGGAGCTTCCATACGTGTACTTGTATGGAACAAAGAAACCGTTTCAGTTTCATGGGCCAAAAACTTTGGCTTATCTCGATAAGGATAAATAAAGGAACTAATATCATGCGGTAGAAGCCGGTCACTGGTTTATGAAGAAATATCCTAAGTTTATCACCGATCTAATTAACAGAAGAGTTAAACTTAGGTTCTGAGGGTAAAATTATACTGATAGTGAATATGCTCAATTTGTAGTGTTAATTTGATTATGAAATTTGAATAAAAAAACTATTTTTTTTTATAAAAGATTGCTGTTTTTCTATATCGAATCAAACTTTTGGAAAGTAAAGTTTCACAAGTAAGCATGCTCACCTTTAACATCCACAGCATCTCCATAATGAGCTATTTCCTGTTGTGGAGCCTATGTCTGATCACGAATTCCATCATCGAATTTAAGCCAGTAAGCATCGTCTGTAAAATTATCCTGGTATGCGTGATCACTAAAACATATAAGGATTAGTCCGACTAGAAGTCCAGTAACCAATCCAATAGCAACTGATATGAATGCTGCTGCCATTTGTGCTCGAGAATCAGTCAATGTGTATGGAAAGGCTAGATTTGCAAATACAAAACCACTGGGATTATTCTCTGCAATTGCTCGAGAAACAGCAGATGCCAACCCCCCGAGCCATCCCATAACTCCAAACAGTAGCGCAGCATTCGATGAGACAACTGGATTAGCCGCCATTTTTTTATCAATGAAATTAAACAAAATCAAAAGAGCAGCGCCTAGCATTCCGATCAGAATAGCAGTTAGTGGATTAAATATCATACTGGAACTCGATGATACCATGACTCCTCCCGCAATCGGACTGAAAATCATGTCCCTAATCTTTATCCTGCCATATATCATGGCATCTAGTGACAAAGTTGTTACCACACAGGCTGATATTCCGTAAAGGGTGTTGACTCCACCGAGGTATCCGACAAATACGGAAGTACGAGTGTCCATTGCCAAAAATGGGAAGAATATCCAACAAAATATTGCTCCGACTGCTGATAACACAGCGTTGAGTTTGTGCGATCGGAAGTTGGGATGTTATTGAACCAATAATTTCTGTTTTATGAAGTAAAGGACCAGAGATGCACCTAACCCATAAAATCCACCGAATGCAAAGATACTCATTGAACCGCTGATGTCCATTGATATTCTGGAAATTAGCTGACGATTCAGTTAGTATAGAATTACACCGGGTATTATCATTATAAGGGCTTACAATGGACCACCTCTGCCCAAGATAGCACTAAAAGCTACAACCATGGACAGAGAGGCCTTGAATGCTTCGACAACAGTAGATCCGTTGCTTAGAGTTGTTATTGGGTCTGATGCAGAAAAGTCTTCGGATAATCTAACTGGAACAATGGTGTTAGGTCCGAAGGATAGCTGGGTTTGTGCAATTTGAGCATTGGCCCAAAAGCCGTTGACCAAAAAGTAACACTGAAAAGTAATACTAGTGATTAAAAGGGTGAACCCAAGTCCGCTATAGGACATATATTTCATGTATCCCAGAACCAATCCGAATCCTACAATATGAAATCAAAAATAATTACCTATAAGTACGAGGCAGCCAACACCGATCGCAATAAACAGTGCATGTGTAATACTCAGGCTCTATGAGACAAATCCGACAGGTCTCACAAAAAAGCCGTACATAAACATGAAGAATATCTCGATCAGGGCGATCATAACTATAAAGATGCGGTTGTTGCGGACTATACTATCGTTGAACTTCTATGTTTTGTCGTTGCTGTTGTAATACTGCATCTGACTTGCTAAGTGGCCGTCAGTCATTGTTTATAGGTTTTTTTAAGGGAAGATTGAAGCTTTTTTTTAAATTATGAATTTAAAATTTTTGGAGAGTTCGAAATTTTATTCGTTTTATTCAGCACATATTTGAAGACTGTCAGTCAATAAAAAACTTATTTCCCAAATGACTGTAAACACACACAGAAGATCACTGACATTCGAAAAGAAATCAAGAAATCTCTCAAAATTAGCTCTTTGAATATCATAACTGGTTATTTTTCAAAAATCGATTCCCCTAACTTCTTGTTTTTACAGATTTAACTTCTTATCTTTTGTACTTTGCGTCGTATACTGCCACACCCCCTAATTTTTAATATTTGGACTATTCTGCCTTTTCTTGCATTGCTTTTTATTTCTTCATAATTTTGACGGCACAACCGTCCATGGTTGACAATCCTGGAAACTTTTCTAGAATTTGATCTCTGTAAATGAAATATTTTTCTTATCCCTAGAAAAAAGGGTTCATGGGGTTCTTAAGCATTGATAAATTCTTTAGGTTTCCGAATCTGTCATTGGCTTCTTCTAGAAAAAGCTAGAGATCCCCGAAGTCATTCTTATTTGCAGAAAATGTTTCTAGTTTTTTAAATATCGGAAAATCAGTTAGCGTGCTGAAGGCATTGTCATCCACGACTAGTGTGAGGATATTTGTGAATGGTTTGAACTACAATCCTCTGTGCAGACGGTTTGACGAGACATCCAAATGATTAACGTTTGTACCGATACCGAGGTCTTTCTACTACAATGATTATAGGTTTTTTCCGACTAAGTTTATCATATTGTTTTTTTGAGGTCTGAGTTTATCGAGAAACTGTTGTTGGGGTTATTAATCTATCTATTATGCAGTAATCGGATATAAATCACTACCACACTAAAATAAGAAATATAAACTTAGACAAACAGTAGAGATTATTTCTGTGGCAAAAAATAAGGGAGTAAATATCAGCTCAAATGCGACAGGAACAATCTATAGTCGAATCTTTTGTTCTCGTCGATATACGTCGCAAGTATCATTAGCAAATCGTTAATTCTTTCTTGTTAAATTTCCTGTCTTTTGAATAATTCAACCATTTTCTAAACTGGAATGTAACGATCCTAGTCTCCAGCTATTAGTTTGAATGCGTTTTTTATGTCGACCATGTCGAAAGCTGCCTATTTCACGTTGAACGTTTCCATGAATTATTCAAAGGTAATCGATTTTTTTTATTCGAATGCTCGAACTACTATTTCCTTGAAGTGAGATTACGAGATTTGATAGTTTATTCGTTCGAAAATTTAGTGCAGATCTTTCGGAGTTATCTTGCCATCTTTTGCATGCATGTTGAATATCTAAAGAAATGCTTGTCGTTGGGCAGTTTTCAAACTGTAGGAGTTTTTTGGATTCTATTTTTACATCTCTGCGTATTGTTTTATTTGATGAGTTTGTATTAGCTATGACTTTCTCCGTTATGATTTTTGATCTACAAAATCCAATTTTTTATAGATTTATACCTTACTGAACCATTAAATAACTCTCATACAAGATCATATCAAACTTAGTCTCTTGCTCAACTTATTAAGAAACACCGTATAGCTCATTTAGCTATCTTCCAGGATGACCTCCTTTATCAAATCTGCATATTTCTAATTAAGAACTTGCAGCTAGTTCAAAACTTTTCCCTCCATGTAGTTGACATTTTGATCTTTCCCATACTACTTCTGGGTCTCCATTTATTTCTATATTCGTTACACCTCCTTAACTTTCATCTTGTACTCATTCAGGTTGCCCTTTGAGGCATACTACTACATCTAGCGTTAGATGGCTTTGCGTTTGAGTTAGAGATTGCTGATTTCGTATTGGAAATTTCGTCGTTTTTTCTAATTTTTTTCAAGCTAGTTGTGTTCTGCAAGGATTGCTTATAGTTATACTTTGAGATCATGTCTTCTAGAACTTTAGTTGGTCATAGCCTTGTATTGTGAGTAGAAGAAACTATTAAGTTGTGCAACTTTTGTAAGTTCTTTTTGAGTTCTATTTCGATCCTATTACAAACTTCCGAGTAGTTTTCTATACTGTCGACATCTGAATGGATAAACAAAATTGTACTTTCGAACCATTTAGAGGAGATCTCCCTTCTGGGTTGATAAACCTGAGAGGTATGCTTTGTCTAGTAGTCCTATCTTAATGCTTCTTCTGAAATTTTCGTTCATTTCTTAGTATATGTGGTTTTACTACTCTCTCATCTTATTGACTTCATCAATTAAAACTTGATACTGGGATATTATTAACGAATTACGTTTCCGACTAATTGAGAAAGCTTTCTTAAACTGTTTTCGCTTACTCTGCTGCCACTTCCATTTCCATTCTCCTCGGTTTTGTACTGGACAACCATCTCGAAATTCCCAAAGAATATGTCAAACCCATCCATTCCTTAGTTTCCGTTAAATAACTCTTAAATTTATCGATTTCTGCTGATTGTCATGTCCTCGTGAAATTTAACAGTGTCTAGTAAACTCCCTAAAAGCTAGACTAGTTAAGTTTTCTTTCTGTCTTTGCCACTTTTGTTATCTTTCAATGATATTTTGCGCTTTTATATTTAGTCATTAAGCTGATCGGCTTTTTTAAGGTAATCGCGTTATTTTCTGGTGAGGACTTGTATTATCTAGCTTTCATATCGCTAGATATCTTGGAAAATTACGCGCTATTTTTCTGAAATCTTTTCCAAATCGCCAATAATCGTCAAATATCGTTTATTTTTCCCTTGTATCTCGGTGTCACTGTCCTTATAGCGATCCCAATACTTTTTCCCTTTATTCTTCTAAGTCTGCTAAAACGCAAGAATGTCTTGACCGGCGATTCTCTGCAGTAAATTTTTCGTAGAATTGAGCTTATCAGCATTCTCTAGTAAACTTATCACTGACTAGTCTTTAAGAATTTTCGCCTAATTTTTAAGATCCTGATTTCTCGATCGACTAATTGATTACAGTTTCTGTTGATTATCTTTTTGCATAAGTTCAGCCTTGCGAACCAGCAGCTATTTCCTTTATTTCAATAACTATAGGATCTGAACATCTATAATTTTTTAATTGAAAGGTACAGTTTGATTGCAACCTGGAATTTATTGATTCTGCATTTTATACTCCACCGCCTCCTCGGAAATCGTAACGAGAGTCGTCTTAGGCCTAAGTTATCATTTCGAAAAAGTAAGATACTTAGTAGCGCGAGGGTTTTATTGTTGGACCGTCGTAGTAGTTATGCGGTTTCTTATCGGTTCTTAAGTTTATCATTAATTTTTTATATATTTTTTCTGATTATTATGCTTTACTTTTTACATATGCACCCCATTAAACCTTAAATATACCTTTACACAGCACATAACAAATAATATAATAAAAATTACCCTTCCCCGTTTATTCACTGTAAAAGACATAATAAAACTAAAAAAAGCATGGCTAATGATAAAAGCAAGACATCCTACACTGCAATCCTAAATCAGGTTCTTGCAGAGTTCGACTTATAGACTCAAGTTCGAAAGGTAGCCACTTAGGTTTTTTAGTCGCTTCTTAAAACGTAACTTACCATGATATAAGACTAGAAACAATCAGGCTTTCCAATTCATTGCCGAGTCGTAGAAAAAAATATCCAATTTTTAAACTCGTTTACATCTGGCGGAAAATGCTCATCACACTGTGGAGCTAAGTATTGATAATAAAATGAAAACTGTCTAAGACCTTCGCTCTCAGTTTGAGTCTTTTGTATGACTACCAATTATAGTTTTTAGAGTAAAGGGTTCTGGGATAGGATGAAATAGAACGTCTCGTAAAATGCGGAGGTCAAAAAGAAAGTCGAAACAATCCAAACCCAGCAGCGTAAGAACACGAATCTGTTGGATTCGCAGGTATCAGTTTTTTAATACGAGACTTTAGGTCAAGGATATCGCCCGATTCAACTCTGTTTCCACATCTTTGGACGCTAAAATCGACGAGGAGGTTCTCAAGGTTACGAAATCAATGAGTCTAGATTTCCAAAAGACAAGCTAGTAGCTTCAATAACGTCGCAAATAGATCTAAACTTTAATCACAAAGATGTCAGATTCTAAGGGTCTTCTGGAGTCGAAATCAAACATGCTAGACTAAATTCTCCAGAACCTTCAGCTTTACAAATTCGAGAAAAATTCTATTAACTAAAAATTGGCGAATATCTATGACTAACTGTAAACTAAGGTTCCCAAGGTTTAGTTCTATAATATGAGGAAGTACTTCGATGGAGTTATTGAGGAGTAGAAAAGGAGCACTGAAAGCAAGCTTTCAAAGCATGGGTTTTTGATTGAGCATAACCATCAGAAACAGAACTAAACTACTGACGGTATTGGACAGAAGATTGCTTTTTTTAGGTA
>JAOWAT010282511.1:0-18039 GCA_028571025.1 Longipedia americana
TATATCTTTTTTTAGAATATTCTTATTGGTTTTGTACGGTATTTTTTTACTAGGTTTGTTAGGCTTTTCTATCTTATTAGGATGGAGTCTGTACGTGGTCTTACCTTGTACTGGTAAATGTCTGGCTGTTTTTCGACCTATTTTTTTTATTACTCGTTCTGGGACCACAAGGAATGTAAAATGCTCACAAAAGATTTTGAGGTGAGTCTGATATGCTTCTCTAAAAATCCTTTTAAAATTGATACAATTTTTGGATTGTTTCTCAGTACTCTATTGACATTGGAAACATAAATCTCTCTTTAGCTGTTGAGAAACTTCTCCTAGTTTTCAGACTATTCTTCAATCGAGAACTGTTTCTTGGAGCTGGCCACCCTCAGCATTCTTTATTAGGTTTTATCCCTTTGAAATGGTATCTAATTAAGTTTCAAAAGGTTATTTGTTGATGATATTTGACCTTACTCCTTTTGGTAACTGAGCATTGATTAGTCTCGCATCATGGAATTGATGAGAAATAGGGAGATATTGTCTACTTTCTAGTTATTTCTTAGTTTACGGGCGCTTTATATTGCTTCTTCTTTTTGCCTTTATTACTATTAAATCTAAATCATTCTTTTACGTTGTAAAACTTATTTCTGTTATTTGATGCTGCGTTCTTATTACTCAGAAATCTCTTTTTTGGGACTTTGAAAGACAGTGGATGCAATTTTATCTTTGACGTAGCTTTGAATATGTTCCTGTCGATCTTTGATGATCTAACTGGCTTATTGAATCCTCATTGAGACCTCGCTGTCTCTTTACTATCGATCTCTTAGGAGTATTCTGCTGGCATCTCGAAGCAAAAGCTAAGGATCGACTTCGCTGTATGCTATGGTGGTTGCAGACTAGGGTCTTATCATTTTCTTGATCTATTCTATCATGTTTTAGGTCTGCTTCATTTTCATTAGTCTTATTCTTGACTTAACTTTTTAATTATTATTGGGAAAAAATAGATGTGATAGATTCAAGTATTGGTGTAAGTTTGGGCTTTTTTTGTTTTTTTAATGAAAATTTTCAATCGGATTTTGTACTTATATCAAAGATCATTTGCTTATTCTTGAATGTTCTTTTTTTAGTTCTGATGTATTCAATGTTGAAAATATCTGATATTTTTGAGAGTATAGCTAATTTTTACACTTATTCTATGGATAGCACTTTCCTATAATGCTGTGATTAGAAGGGTTTAATCGAAAAAAAACAGTCTAAATTCGAAATTGCTAAATACAATTTGCCCATTGATTGGAATAATTTTATTGATAAGGAAATAATAATAATGACTGAACGTCAAAAGATTTTTCCCCTCAAAGTATACCATATTTAACACAGTTACCAACTGGATTCCACGGACCAGTCAAACATAGAGCAAGGCTTTCGACTCTTTATAAGGCCAAAGTCGGTGAAAGATAGAATCCTGAGATAGGAAATATAAGAAATTCATGTTGGCAAAAGAGAAGGCTAGATGCTGATGTTATTCAATAAAGAAAATAGATGCTTGTACACACTGGGTATCATACAAAATTTATGCAGCAAAATAAGTTCAGATACACCTAATTGGTGGCAAACTACATCAACTTTGTATCGAAGGGATTAAGCCCCTAAAGCGCATAAACACATGCCCTCTGATGACTGGAGATATGACGTATTTAACAAAGAAAAAGTTGATCCTATGAGTCTTGTAAAAACAAGTAGCAAGAGTTAGTACATTGATAGAAGGTATTCTGTGACTGAAAAAGTCGGAGCTTTTTCTGTAGGAAGGAGTGCTACAGGATTTTGGGGTAACAAGAGATAAGTTTCCCCAAAAATAGGTTCGGTTTAAAATAGAAATTTCGTTACAAAACGTCCACAACTAAAAATTGGTCAAACTGGTTTTATAGACACCTATACTGTTAGTTGATTTATGTATATCACTTGTTTTCAACGAATTATGAGTTCTACTCGTAATTTATAATGAAAAAAGAAATCGCTTATCTGTTTACTCTGTAAATTCATCGAGTATATTTGTAAGCCCCATTTTCGGGGAAAGCGTTCTTTGAGTGGGGACGTTCGAAAAACACAGCAAAAACCAGACACCCAGCATATTTCAAAGCAAATTCAAAATACATAGATGTGAATGAAAAATTAAACAGCAAAGGAAACTGTCATTTAATCGACGGGAGATTCAAACCCAAATAAACTTCGATACAGGTACTTCTACAACCTGATAATCAAAACACTCCCTTTAATATCGGATCTGTAAAGTTAGACATGTCAGAGATCTTGTCATAAAAAGACATCAATAGGTAATCTTACAGGAAGTATTAAAAAAAACTATAAAATTGTCAGATTCCTAACTCTATCATAACTTTCAGTTTATCAGCAAGGTTCTAGCATTAGTCTAGTTCGGTAAATCATGAGATGTCCTTTCAGGGTGATGCTACGTTAAAACACATGGATCATATGGATATGACGTTTAGAAACGATGATAGATCACAGAGATTTGAGCATGTCATGTAGAAACCGAAGAAGGAAAAGTCCAAAGAGCGTCCTTTGGAGTTTAGTTTTAGTCCTAATGTTAATCCTATTCAGAATGGGGCAAATTTAGCTCACTATGAGCATGAAATTCACGAATTGAAACGCAAGCTTGAGGAAAAGACAAGGGACGTAGAAATACTCAAATCAAGGGAGAGTCGTGATTCAAAATAGAAACAACTGGAGTTTATGAACCAAATGAATTCCCATATTACTCATATAGACCAACTTAAAAAATAAAAAGCATAGCTACGGAACAAATACGAGATGGTCAGACAAGAAAGAGACGAAGTTTTGTAAAATTACACTAGAATCAAAAACGAATGCTAGAGGGATCGTGGATAAATGGGTAATCGTTTTGAGAAGAAGAGGAGATAGATCTCGTAGTTGACTAAAAAGTGTAAAAGTTTGGAAAAAGAAAATGATGATCTTAAAAACTAGGTATTCAAAAAGCAGAATTAGTATATAAGTTTGTAAAAGAAGCAGGAAGGTAGGGTACAAACCCTTGAAGGGTAAAAAATGCAGCTCATGGCCAAAAACTAGAGGATCATGACAGAACAGGCGTAAAAGCTGTTATAGTTTAACTCTTCTCTTAAGGAAATGAAGATTAAGTATGACTGTTTGAGGAAGGAACGGGATTAAAAGGAGAAAGATTTGGATAACTATGAAAGGACTATGGAAAAGCAGCAGTAGACTATTATTGTGCTTTAAGAAAGGGTCAAACAGTTAGAAGGTCAGTTACAAAATTAGGAGGACTCTTCGAAAAAGAAATTGCAGATGATGGAGAACAAGTTTCTGGAGAAAAGTTAGATCATTCATGAGATATAGTCAGAGTTTCAAAAGGTTAACACCGAGCATAGCAGTTCTTTGAAAGAAAAGGAGTAGTAGTTAATTTCCTTGAGGGAAAAGTTTAATTCCGCTTGTAAGAAAATCGACTAGCTCACTCGAAAGGAGGAGTCCTACTAGAATAAAATTAGTTAGCTGAAGGTTCGAATCAATAGTTTTTAAGGTATATGCGAAACTCATGATAAACAAATTGAGTAGAAGTAGGCCCTTCTCCAGAAAGCGAAAGATTACATCAGTACAAAGGAGGAGGAAGTGAACTCTAGGCAGGAGTTTATCTAGAAGGCAAAGGTCTACGTGGAGGGAAAGGAGAAGTAGCTCCAGGAACAGAAGTAGCAATATTCGATCCTTTAGAAAAAATATTAAAATGCCAGAAAATCCGTTGAAGAACGGTAAAGCCAACTAAGCACAAACGTTATCAAAGATTAGAGAATTGATGAGCTTTAGAGGTATGTTGAGGTTATGCAAGACAAACTTGATGCGACTTTAGGTTAGTTTGACGAGATGAATCGTAGGAACAAGAGTCAACAAGAAACTTTAGAAGAGTTAGTTCGTAAAAACTTAGACATGGAGATCCAACTCAATATCAAAAGTTTCTAATTGCAGTCTGCAAAAAGTACTGAATGATTTTTTTTTTGTTTTTCAACTTTTGTTTAATAGAAATTGAAGGTGATCTTCGAAGTAGTTATCACTAGATTATATATATGTATTCAAATGAAAAATCTGTGGAAACTCTAGGAATATAGTTAAAATATGGCAAACTTAATCAGCATGAAACTCATAATTGGAGTCTATTTTCTCATTCAGCTGACGTTATTAGGGTTCCTATTGGCTATAAATATGGATGGAGGGTGGTTAGCTGTCAATATTATCCTGACTTTCTTCACTTCCGGATGCTACATAGCTATCCACATCAGGGACGTATCGTTTCTTAAATTATAGCTAGCCTGGCTACCTCCCAAATAACTCTGATATAAAGGAGGCTGAATGTTCTATGGGTTAGGATCAACAACGGAAAATCGGATCAAAAGACGATCCTCCGATGACCGAAGATCGCATCATTAAAGAGAAGAACGAACTAAAATAATAAAACTTGGAATAATAGGTGGAACCTAATGCCTAACAAATTACATCATCAAAGGCATTGTTTAGTCGTAGATTTTGTAGGTTATGTAAAATACCGCAGCCATACAGATCTAAACATTGTTACGATTGCTAGCGATGCGTAGCTACCTTCGATCACCATTGCCCGTGGATGGACAACTGCATTGGAGAGAAAAATCGGGGATTTTTTATGCTTTACTTGATAGGACAAGTTTTTCAGTTGTTTAGCGCATTTATCTATACTTTGGTTTACTCTGCCTAGGGTTCTAGTTTTCGAATGGACTTTATGACAATTATTGTAGCAATGTTTTTGATTTTCGTGACTCTGTCTTGCTTACTAGGATTTCATACATACATGATGGTTATGAATGTGACAACCTGTACCTTTTATTCTTGATTTAGGGGAGTTTTTGAAAAGGGACCAGATACCTTATCTCAATCAGAAGGTAACTACGGAAAAGAATCCCTTTCATCGAGGAATTAAACAAAATGTCAAGGAATATTGGATGTCCACATTCTCGTAGTAAAGAACTGTTTGGTCCTTAGAAGCTCCAGTTGATAATCCTGAACCGGAGAAAAAGTGATAGGTTGATTGATAAACTTTTTAGTTTCAATTGTTGGATAAATACGAGCCATATATACATGTTTTACAAATACTACTCAGAAATTCTTGTATTTCTTTTCAAGCCTCCCATGGGTTTTCTGATGGCGATATGGCACTTTCACAGTCATATAAATCGAAAAGTATATAAGAGCAGCAGTGAAACAGAAGGACATGATGACAACGAGGATATAGAGAAGAGTGTAGTTTTACTAAACCCAGTCATCTTTTTTGAATTCCTATTTTTAGCCTTGATAAGTATGGACTATATAGTTCCATATTTATCTGAGGAAATATCTGATCAATCCCTTTGGTTTTGGTTTTGGCGTTGTTTCTTCTGTATTGTTAGAATGTTGCGTTTTTGACTCTGGGGTTATGTAAGTTTTTCCTTTGTGGGTTGCTGCGTGGCAACACATTATTATTATTCCAAGAATTGATAATACAAAGAGAGTCTATTTGGACCAACTGATCATAAAAAGTTTCCTCATGATATGATATTATAAACAAGCTTATTATTTGTTTCCCCTTTCTTGTAATAATAATAAGCATAACTTTATCAAAAACTAATGTTGGACAACCTAAAATCCCAGGCAAACACTATCCTTACAAAGCTAATAATGCTAACTTCTCAAAACATTAGTGCGAATGATCCCACTGACAGTAGTTAGTTTCAGTAGAAAGGATCTAAAAAGTTTTAATCTCATCTTAATGATTATTCGGGTAAACTTGATCCTCAGGAAAAAGTTGTGATGTAACTGCTGCTTTCTAAGAAACTTGGGTAAGAAGTTACTGAGGAGTAGTTTAGAAATGTACTGAGGAAGATTAAGGAGGAACTTGATGCTGCCTAAGAGGAGAATTAGTTTACTAACAACTTTAGTAAGTAAAAATCAGTTTCCCTCGGTGGAAGCAACCCGCAGGAATAGCCGGGGGCGAGAAAAGGGAATTAATCAAAGAGCAAAAATATTGTCATTAGAACTAAAAAGACAGAACCAAGCGTAGACATTAACCCATAATATTTCAGAGTGGATTATGGACTTTGTCAAAAACTATTCGATTTGTATCGTAAAAACTAAATAGGGATCCAACACACTCCAATGTCATTTGAAGACAGGTAGCTCTATCGGTAAACAATGAGTTACAATAAGATAATGGGGATCTTTAAGGATGCTAATATCAGTCTGGAAATTAATCAGAAACTTCAGGTTTTAAGAGCCGTCAAAAAGTTCAGTTTTAATCAAAAATATATCAGTAGGGATTAGTTTGTCAAAATCTTTAAGTGCATTGTGCATGGGTTGGGAATCAAAGAACAACAGTTTGTGTCACTACTTAAAGTCAAGTCGGAACAATTTCAATCTGTCAAAAGAGGGTCGTCCAGGTAGTTTATGAGAAGAAAAACCGATAATAAATACACTAAGATGAAAACCGAGGCTTCTATCCTATAAACTACCAACACAATCCCTCTATCCAAGAGACTTCCAACACAGATTCGACATCTTGAACCGGTGAATGAGGTTGAAAGAGTAAGTAAAAATCAGAAAACTGATCGTAAAAAACCTTCTCATACCGATTAAAACAAAGATTCTTATCTTGTGCGGGCAATGTAAAAGAACAAGGTTACTAAAATTACGTGGGAAAGCTTATTCAAAATGACCTAGGCCAATAGACCTAACTATATTACGGTTCCTGATTTCATTAGAGAAGGGTATTAAGATAAATGATTGTGAATAGGTCTTAACCTTCAAATTTTATTATTTTTCGCAACGAGTATTAGAGATACAGCACGGATTAGGAATCAAAACTTCCTGAAAGCAGAGATTTACTCATTCAATACTCTTTTATATGCACAAACTAGCTGGGATTTTTGATGGCTTAGACGAGTCTTTTGCGATACTTCAAATGTACAGTGACATTGTTAACTCTTGAATTGAAGACATAGTTGAATCCATATTTTTTTAGGAAAATGTTGCTATATATTCTTACGATTCTGGCATATTAATACGAAGTCCATAATTTTCTCAAGTCAGAGATTGTGTTAATGGACTTTTTCCGCTATGAAATGCTTTCCAAAAATACATTTTCATCGATTTCCTATTTATCAATAATCCCTCGCAGCAAAGCAATATTCTTTTAAATGAAAGAAATGATAGCTTTTCCAAAGTTCTTTGGGATGTTTTTTGTTTAGTTTTTCATGAACCCTTTCGTCTTTCTTTTGCCCTTCTTAACTCTTTTTCTCTTTCTGGGAGGCTTTTGTCCCTATTGTTTTTTCACTAATTTTCTTTTTGGAGGTTCTATTCGCTCTTCTTTTTTGGTTTATTTTTATAAGACAGATGGTGGGAGTTCCAACTTGGGTTTTAGTTAAACTTCTTAGTTATCCTCGTTTTAGGAGATACCATCAACCTGATTATTATCGGTGAAGGTAATCCAGTTGCTTGGCTACCTAAGTCCCTACCTTTACTTAGAGAACCCCAATTAGAAGAGATGGCTGCCAATATCTTTGAGTTTGGAAGGCTCTATTTCCATTTACGGAAAATCAGATTTTTTCATCCATGCACCTAAAGAGGGAAAGATTGACTGTCCCTAGTTCTTCTTGATATCGAAGTTTACGCTCACATTACTTAATTATGACAGGAGACTATTTTAATCACGAATAATCTTGTTATTGGACATTTGATGGGAATTATTATCAGGAGGGTGGGGATGTGAATAGATTGACATTAATAGTAGCCTACTATGAATTCTTATACTTGTTAAATTTATACTAAATACAGGTTTTTTTATCAGTTTGATAACTTAGTGGACTTTCCATTTGTCTTCCTGAACCAAGGATGATGTAAGGCTTAGTCTAACTCTATTCTGGCATGAGGATCTGGGTTCAAAAAGTTATCAATCAAATTTTTAGCCTCGTCAGAAACTGTTGCCCAAACACTGTCTTTGTAATCATACACTCCATGAAGTGTTTTTTGGAACATTTCTTGAATGTTAAAACCATTGAACGGAACTGATCCTGAGAGTCTGTATTTTAATTGCAAAAATACGTAAAGTATATTATCGCTCCGATTGCAAAATTATCGATTTTGTGTGAAATTGGCTCATTGAGTAAAATTTACGGTGCAATATACCCAGGAGTTCCAGCCAGTAGTTCTTTTTTTATATCCGTGTTTACCTTATGGGCGAAAGTCCCTCAGCCTTGAGAGATAATTTGAAAAGCCAAAATCAATAATTTTCAGGTTATCCTAATGGTCCTCGCTTTAATCTAAGATCTAAACATGTCGGTGCGGTCATTACCATCAAGTTTTCGGGTTTCAGGTCTCGGTGTACAATTCCCATGCTGTGCATGTATTTAACACCGATAATCAGTTGCCTGATAAGGTAGGCAGCGTCAAACTCTGACAATCTTTCATGAATTTTTATATGCTAGAATAGATCTTTCCCTTTGACTAATTCCGTAAAGATATATAGATGGGTTTTTGTTTGAATGGTTTATTTATAATAAACCAATAGAGGATGACTGACAACGGCCATAATACTACTTTCGTGGCTAAATAATGAGATAATATACGCGATAAGCTGACGAGCTTACTGATCCAATTGATTACTTTAGATAACTTTAACGGCAAAGAATTAATTGCTCGCGATTTATTTGCATTAATATACCACAGAAAACTTTCCTGTACCAATTTTACGACCTATTTCGTATTGTTGATGTACGGTGACTCCTCGATAGAATTTGAGTAATTCCATCCATTCTTGCATGATCTGTTAGTTTTTAAAGAAGAATTTTTTTCGATGGTAGAAGTCATCACGATGTGAGATTTATATTCCGAATCCGTCTGTTTTGTTGAAGAACTTCTTGACGGCCAATCCGTCGAGAATTATCACTGAAAGTGGTAGATCGTGCTCGGATTACCGTGTTACAATTATTGTGGAGTGGTAAAGATAGAGGTATATGCTGGTGAGTTGATTTTCGATGTAGGTTTTGGCTGCTGACTCTTTCTCGCATTAGTTTAGCAAGTATTTGGGACAGTTCTTTTTGTAGTCGAGCTACCAGATTTAATTATGAAAACCATCATAATAGTTATTGTAGAGCTCTTTATGTCTCATGATCCATTTTTAAAAACAATCTACGCTCAGTCTTTTTTAAGAGTTAATTACCTTCCTACCTCAGGATTCAGGTTATATTCTTTGAAGATTCCTTTGGCAAATTTCTTTACTAAATGGTGAATATTATTGGTTTTTACTTCGATGCTTTTCCCCTCAACACTGATTCGGATAGATGTTGCTTCATTTTTTGGTTTTTTCATCTTTTATAACACATGTTTAAAACCATATGCACTTTCCATCCTTTATGACCCTTTATCGCTTTAGTCTATTCGACATTAAAGTACTGGCTATTGGTTGGGAATACTACCCCCATAAATACTTTCAAGTCTTCGATTGTCTTTCACCTCGATAAGCCTTTTTCTGATTTCATGATCTACAAACTATTAGTCCGATAAAATTCGCTTCAATCCGTCCTTTGGGTAGTTATAAAGCTGAATATTCCACGGGGTATTACCATTGTTAAGAGGTCGTTAAAGGAAAGTGTATCGTCTTTTGTAGAGCCAGAACTCGAGAAGTGATGGAATAATAGTTTGATTTTGGCACTTTCGTCATTTTTGAATATTTTGGCTGAGTGATTCTCATAGAATACCTATTCCTTTAACAAACTCTTCTATGCAAAGGTTGTTAGACTGATCAGAATCGAACTCCTTAAAGAGTCGATCGCCCCACTCACCGGTTTTATGAAAGAACAGCAAGAAATTCTCGATGTTGACCATTTTTTAAGGGATTCGTGAGGCAAGGTCATTGTATATTAAGGAGAGGATTTAAATTTACTGTGGCTACACTTAGATTATGTGCTATTTACATTTGCTGTTGATAAATCGCATGATTTCCTTCTTTTCAGACGGAATCTGTCGGGAATTGGTGTTTGTGCAGCCCATTTTTCAGATAAAAATATTTTTCCAACTTAATAATCCCCCAACAGGAAACAACTATGGAGAGAAGCTGGAGTATAATTCAAATTCTCCTTCTTATACTCCCCCATTAGACAATTAATTAAAAAAATGACACTTTGAACAAACCTATGATGGTGAGAGCTTGTTTAATTACCCAATCTCTGCAAATTTTTGTATATAAAAAATTGTACGTCAAAATAAACGCGTGCTTAATAAATATATTGTTCCAAAGATAATGTAACTATGTTTTTTTTTCAGGTTTATTCAATTATAAATCGAATTTTTTGTGAGTGAATGCGTTTTATTGTTAATTTTCTGATTGTTTTTCAAGAGTTAATTTTTTAAAAACTATCAATCTCTTATTAAATAGAATATATGAAAAATTGAAAAAAAAGAAATTTCTATATACAATTTTAGTGTTTACCGCGGTGAATTGTTCAGTTAATGCGGCGATAAACCGGAATAACAGTGATGTTAATGAATTTAGGCGTGAAATACATAGATTCTATGTTTTTATAATTAAAAAAATGATTGAACTATTACGGAGATAAGCTAGTGACTATTTCAGAGTCCACTAAAACTGGACAGAACACTTCAAATCCCTCTCCCAGGACAAAGACATACGGAAGTTTTTCACGATGTTGATCGCTTAAAAGCTACAAACCCCGTAGTAAATGCTTTCTCACCTCCAATAATTGGAAAAGCTACAAAACATGAAATGGAACTACTTCCTCCAATCAGTATGGGCAATTTCTCTGGATTTTGAAGAAGGAAGCCAGTAAATGGGAAAACTAACCTAAGTTATCAAAATTATCAACGAGAAAAACATCATTGATAAAAACAGTCTGATGTTCCAACTCCCATAAACTCTTATCAGTTCTGCATAGCTCATGTAGCAGCAGAATATCGATAAAAAAAGAGGACGTGCATTTACCAAACATAACTACTAACAAAACAAATACAACTTGCTACGGTAAAATAACTAAGGCTATGCAAAACTCTCTCTTTTACTCCTGACCTTGAAACCCGCCAGCATGTTTTAAAATATCTGGCAAAAAATTGTCTCGCTTATGGGATATTTTGATCTTGACCCCGATAGAGTGCTCGATCTCATCATTGAGGCTTTTGCCCGGAATATAAATATACCAATATTCATACCATTGGTCAAAAAGTTTAACCGCCAATCTATACCGACCATTATCGGACAGAAATTGATGAAAGCTAGCAATTAGAGCATCTCGCAGAAGGTGGTCTATGCAGGGTCGGTCGAAAACTTCACAAAAGTCGATTTGGAGTAACTTTATAAGGAAGACGGCTTTGTTCCCAACCCTCGAGTTATGCATGTTGCTGCACTACTGATAAAAAACTAGCTAATCTAACTCTAAGAAATCTACAGTTATCTATTACCTTCAAACGAAAGTATAAAGGGCATATAAATGAAGAGGATTGCGGCTGGAAAGAACAAAATTGATAAATCTTTCAAGATGTTGCTTGAGGAACTTAGTCGTCAATAGAAATTGTAGATCACAAAGGAGGATCAATTGATCTTTATGGGACAGATGCTTTATAGTAGCAAGTTTTCCTTACTTTCTAGTTTTGTGAGGGTTAATGATTGGGGAAATTTCAAGGTTTTATGGTAAACTATGGAAAACAAGGTGGATCTGCTTCTGTATCAACCTTTACTCAATAATCTGGCGGATTTGCTGGAGTGGATGATCGATCCTGTCCACAGGAAAATATCCTTTGCTAGGTTTTTTAAAACCTAGGGGACAACTTGCAAAGTGTTCAATGTTTAGTAAGTTAGAACGGCGCAGATCAAACAATTCACCATTGCTACTCAGTAATTCTACGAATCCATCATATAAATTCTAAAGATATTAGGTCCGTATATTGGTTTTTGTTCTGTCCTTTTCATCAAATTCTGCAGACTTTTCAAAAAAATCCTGAAAGAGCCATCGGTTTATGAATCTTAATGCGCAACATAGATATCAACTGGTTTTATAAAAACGATAATTCACTAATACCTTCTTCCAGGTACAAACTACCAACACAAAAACCCGACACTAGCGATATAGATTTATCAGCTTCTTATGTGTTTTGACTATAAATTCCGGTATCAATGTTATCTACACATTTACAAGAAAAGCATGACCTAGACTCCGTACAATGCAAGGATATTCTAACACATTAAAAACAAACAGAATGTGATTGTCAATAATCTGTCAAAGGACAATAAGAAGGTATTTTTGAAGAAATTGGCAAAAATAACACATAATCAAGCTTTACAAGTCTTCTTCTGGATTGTTAGAAGACTCCTTAAATCTGACTATGAAGCTGTAGTACCCTAAATTGTCAGTGCTTTGAATAACTGCACACAGTTGACACTTGAAATGGTTATGTTTGTGATGATTTATTCGCTGAACTAACAAAAAGAGTCTCCAGTTACTTTCAAAACCAATGAGACTAAGTCCTGGTTCAAGAACATCATCACGTTTATCTCGCTATTTTACAGAAAATATCTGGAAACCGATATACAACCGATTTTCGACTATATAATATCCAAGCTCGGATAAGAAGTGAGGGATACGTAAGACTAGTAAGAAATGCCTGGAACTCTGCTCAAGTTGCTTCACAAGATGATAAATAAGATGTTCGGGAGTTTCATGATTCAGGACATGAACAAAAAGAAATACGATATAATTGCAGCTGGACCTCGACTTCAATTTTAGGCTCTTTACCTAAGTTCCGAAATAAGAGCTGCTAAGAAGAGTAAGATTATCCTTGAGGGATACTTTTGGGAGAAAACGATACAATACGACGAAAGTATTTCCCTTGCTCTTCACTTACTGATCCTTATCGCCCAGAAAAGACACTAATTCATAAACAAAACATTCATACTATCGATGAAGATTGTGGGATAGGTTTGTGACTAGTTCAATGTGAGTTTTGTTCAACTTGTTAGATTCCTGAAATATCAGTCTAATGATCATTAACATTATAGGAAACTGCTTCCTCAGAACAGCATCCATATCCTTCTTAACTAGTACAAACTGCCTTTTTAAGTTGTGTTTCAAATTGTCAGACCATCTGTCAAACCGATTGCCTCCATGACTGAGGAAGAGTGGAATACGCTTATAGAAACTGTTCGTCAGCCGATTTAGTGTTTTTTACAGGCAGATAACAACTATATTGCTAACTACAGAGAAGAGGAGTAGGATGTCAAGCTGCAAGTATATTTGAATTCCTACCGCGATCTCTTCGTTAAATTTATGCCGATCACCTTTTTCTCAACGTTTTGGTTGCTAAACTTGGACTAGATATATTTTCCGAGTAAAATCTATGCTGATAAAATTGAGGAGCAGAGGAAGAAGGTGTAGCAGTCTATGCCTAGTAAAAAGATCTATGACAAGGATTTGGATCGAGCAAAGAATTTGTATGAAAAACTGCAGAGAGAGTAGTAGAGTCAGAAGAAGAAGTATAGCGAAACTATGAATGAAAAGTTTATTTCCAGATTGGAGCTGGATTTCCTAACCGTCAAATAGGACAAAAACCAAACTAACAACAATATTCTCCAATTTGGTGAAATATTTGTTCAAGTAAAAAAAGTTCACTACTTTAGACCTGTCTCCTCCCTAGAATGCTCCTTGATGCTTCGGAAGCATTGTTTTGTGTGAAGTTTACCATTGAAGTGATAAGGATAAACAAGTTTAGTTCTGGGAAAAGTATAAAACTGTTGACTCATATCATTGAGTTAGTTATGAACTTTCTCCCGTTTGCAACTGAAAGGGAAGCATCGAACTGTCTTTCGATATTTCTCTCGGAAATACTAGGGATCTTTACCAACTGGAATGACCCAGTCAAGCTTAAACAAGTAAAAGGAAAATAACGCAGGACATGAAAAAAGCACTGGGTATCGAGTAGTTATCTTTTAAAGACGGTTCTTCAAAGCTGAAAGATTACCTTCTGAAAATGTTTGATAGACTTGTTAATCTACTGAAAACAATCAAGGAATAGCCGTATACAATAAAAAACTGTCTTTATCTACTGGAGAAAGTTGATGCTATTCCGGGATACAGATAGCAAGCCGAAGAACTGGAAAGACACCTGAAAGAACTCAAAGCTGTCCATACAACAGCAGATATGGAAACTATTCTCAAACGTCAGATTAACATACTGGAAACCAAGAAAAAGTTCCTGCCTTCAAGACCATAATAGCGTGATCGGGATAGAAAGAAAAATAATGATGATCATACTTCCAATCAACCCGTAAAGGTAAGATAAATCACCAAGTAAAATGTGGCTTAGAACAAAAGTCCTTCACCTCGATAGGCAAAAACACCAAATTAGCGTCAGTAGAAATAAGTGAGTAAGGATAGGGAATTTGAGAAAACTTAGAAAATAAAAATCGGAAACCCTCATGATAAGTAGAAGGGCTAAGGAATGAACGAGGAGAAAACACTCACGAAAGAAAATCAGAAAATGAGAGATACCGAAAAAGACTCGCGAAATAAGCAGAGTGATGGCAGGTTGCATGATAAAAGGGGATAGAAACAATTTTAGAACAAGTTTGGCGATAAAAAGTTTAAGGATGGAAAGAGTAGTGATAAATTTAATGATAGAGGTTTCGGCGATGGGAAGTAGAAAGGGAACACAAATGGTCAAACCAAACCAGCATAGTAAAAAAACTCGAAAACAAGGAAAAATAGTTAATCTTTAAAAATATAATCCAAAAATAACGGTAAGAGATCGCCAAAGTCTTAACTTTAAAAGATAAATAAACCTGATCCTATTTCCTTAGTGCAGTCTTAGATAGTTCCCGAGGGGAGAACAGATGCAGCTTAAAAGGTAGAGTCTAATAATAATACTACTAATAATGGTTAGCTAAATTCAGTTCAGCCCATTTC
This sequence comes from Longipedia americana, assembly GCA_028571025.1. Taxonomy (NCBI): domain Eukaryota; kingdom Metazoa; phylum Arthropoda; class Copepoda; order Polyarthra; family Longipediidae; genus Longipedia; species Longipedia americana. The sequence goes on from JAOWAT010282511.1 coordinate 14,994, forward strand.
CCACGTACAGGAGCAAAGAAACTAGTAAAGTCAGCAGTCGGTGTGTATGGGGGCGGGGACAGATAGACCAAAGACTGTGAAGTAGATAAAGTAGTAGCGAATGAAATTTACATAATCTAAAAAACAAGATTAAACTATGAAAGATGCAAATTATGAAAGTAATCCACATTTATATGTCAGAAAATGTTTAGAAAGCAGAGGTCTCAGAGTTTCCTCAGAGCGTTTCTAATTAGAACTACTCCGATAAGCAATAAGGCAAAATCGAGGAAAAACTCGACAAGCCAAAGATTAGCGTTAGATTTGTGAAGGAGAGCAAGTTCAAGGAAGCTCCTCCCCTCGAACAGGACAAGGAGTAGTCGTATCTTCAAAATCAGGATAACAGCAAGGATAGAATAAAGTAGTAGAAATCATAACCAACACCTCAGCAGAAACCAGATAACCTAGAAGAAATTAAATAATCTCTCCCGAAAGAATATAAGTAGGATAAGTCTTCGAAGAGTGTGGGAAAGTTCGTCCCATTTAAATAAACGAGAGGACAAGCCAAGGACATCAAAGACTACAAAGAGAAGGATCCGATTCAAACAAAAAAGCCCATCGGAGGTAGGTGGAAAAATTAGAAAGATAAGGAAAAGAAGTAGGATATTCAGTATCTTCGAGAAAGAGATCGATAAAGGGATCGAGAAAGAGATCGGGAGAGAGATCGGGATAGTCATAAAAGAGATCGTAGAGATAGCAGGGAGAGGAATTCTAGAGAATATAGGTAGAGGGATCGGAGAGATCGGGAGGTCGTTAAGGAGAGCGGTTGGGACAAGGAAAAAAAGGATTCGGGCCATAAAAGTTTGAGGTAGAAGGATAAGAGGAGGGATAAATACGGTCGGGATCATAGTAATGATAAGCACAGGTCTCGTTCTCGGGATAAGCGCTATAGAAGGTGATATCAATTAGCATTCTTAGACAAATAGGATATCTTCTCCGTTGATTTATTACTAAACTTATAACTTTGTTTGATGCGTAGTCGTGTGATAATATAAAAATTTCAAACAAAAAAAATGAGAATCCAAATAGTTTTGATTCTTTATGTCCTTACAACGGTGCTCGGTCAGATTAATAAAAACATGCCTGATATGTAGATAGTCCACAATAAATACCCTATGAAGACAATATCGGTTGGAATTGATACAAAAGTATCGTTGGTGTTTGATGATATTGATTACTAGCTCCATGGATCTATTTTACAGGCCGAGTCTGCCGATATCAACAACTAGAATATGTACAATTATGCAACTTATAATCGGATTTCGAGTTGTCAGATGAAACCGACTGAGATGATACTGAACTATCTTGATATTTAGGAGTTTGATTATATTGCTCAGTAATCACTCGTTTCTTTGAATCAGGAGAGATTTTACATTACTGGATAGGAGGACAAAGTTCATACCTATGTCTTTGATGACAGCAGTATGACTAAATCCTATGATATTGATCTTTCCTAATTTCCAGTTGGAAAACTAGGTACCGCTGTGATGGTTGAAATTGGTGCTCATGTGTATCTTGTGGGAGGTTTAAAGGTTATGGTTCGATTGCCTAGCTCACCTTAGGAATCCGTGGTAGTAATAGATGGATTTGATGGTATTGTTGGTAAATAGTAGACTGATGATATTTATCGAATTGAGTCTTTTGCAGTTTAACAGAACAGATTTTATGTTGTTGCGGATAGTGGGGTATTTATTATGTAGATGAAAGGGGATAAATTGGAGAAAGTCAACTCCTTCGCCCCCAAAGATGGTAAGTAATATGTGGATGCCATATATGATGATGACCATCAAACTTTTTATCTTTTATAGTCCAAATAGCTCTTCATAAGAAAGGATGGTCAGTAGGAAAAGGTGATAGAACTGGAGGGATCAGAGTGCTACAGTCTTACCAAGATAAAAACTACTTTATTTGTGGTTTGTGATGCAAACAAGAACTCTTTCATTGCTGAGTTTTTGATTGATGATATCCGGAACAACCCTTCCTTGATTTTGAATCGGTATTATGATAATGTGTAGGGTGTGAGGGATGTGTTTCCTGTTGGTTTTGATAAACAGATATTTGTCAGTGATGATGAAATGGCACTTATGGGTCTGTCATATCCTCGAAAAGCTTTGTTAGATCTTGCACGGAAACAGACTGTTGATTCGTATCTTATGCAGCCGCTTATTCATATTTAAAGGATACCCAGTTTGGATACGAAACTAGCATCGTATGCGTTGGTTTTTAGTGTTAATAAGGTTACTTTTGCACAGTTTAGTCAAATCCCGCCGACTACTTAGTGCACTTTTGATACGCATTTTGGTCCTCAGACAATGTTAATGGCGGTATTCAATACTTCACGCTGTGATGTTGCAAAGAGTTCTAAGGAAAATCTGAGATCTATTTGTACAAACTGGTATCCTATTCGCGTTAATATTAATGTCACTGAGTTCGATTCGAAAACAGCTTTACTCATTGTTTTCATTGTAATATTGGCAGCTGTTGGATTTTCTTTGTTTTGTGTCGGTTGTGGATTTCAGCGAATTCAGGCATTGAGAGTATCGATGTTCTAACTCAATAAAAAATTACAAAGAATAAAAAGCAGAAGAAAGTAGGCTAAACCCATCTGAATAAAAATGATCATAAGTATTAAAACATCAAATATCCGTTCAAAGCTTATTATATTAAAAAATCAGACATCATTGTTTCACTTTACAGTCTTAAGTCTCATTTTATTTGCTAATATTAAAGCATTTACTCTTTAAGTCAGAGGATCGTTCTATTTTTCAAGTACGCTTAACATTTCCGATATTTTAAAAACTTTTTACGCGTACAGTAGTTTTTCCTTTAGCACAAGGGAATACTATCTCCGTAGAAGATAGTCTTCGGTGTCCATCTTATTCTTAAAATTTTTGATTTTTATCAATTTATCATGCAAATGATGGAATTATGGCTGAAACTACTCTAATGATTGTTATCGGTACACCTTTACTTATTAAGTAACTTGTTGATGTGCCTCCCACGGTTTTTT
>JAOWAT010282622.1:0-18012 GCA_028571025.1 Longipedia americana
GTTTCGATTATTCCAGCTACGCCATACACCTATCAGCCAGCTTAATGCAAAGTTCAAAGTTATGAGTTTAATATTAGGTCTCTGCTGCAACCCAATACGCATTTTTTTCAAACAGTTTATAAGTCAAAATTTACTTATAGTGCTGTCGGACTTTATTATAGTTTCCCATATGGAAATAAACGCACATTAGTAAGTAATTTAAGTCCGAGTGATGGTGTTAACTATACAAATATTCACACTACTTTCTTAATTTTTCGAGATTTTCAGTTGGAAGCTCGGGAAATGGTATTCTTTTGAATAGATTGTAAATTTTAGTCTGACTCGGAATTTTAGAAGTAGTTAGCTTAGTTTGTTTTTAAACATGTGTTTTGGGTGGTTTTTACATCAATTTTTCGATTTTCTACTGTTTACTCTACAATTCCACATAATTGTGAATTTGTTCTTTGTCGGTTTGTACATTCTGTTCCTTGAAATATAAACGAACTCTCTCTTCTTTTCTATCATGGCTTATTCCACTCAATTTTTATTCCAATTCAAGCCTTCTTTTTATATTTTCTTCCATATCTTGTTCAATGTTCATGATTTGTTGGTTATAAACTGGGGGAACTGAAGTTTGTTTGTGATTGAATCGATAGTGAAGCTGGTCCCATTTAAGAGGAGCTGGTGGGATTGTTTTTTCGGTGCATTGCGAGATGTTATCAGATTATTTTTTGGCTTGGAAAGAAAAAGTATCGAAATCTTTCATTAAATTATTTGAATAAATTCGTGGTACTTAAATGAACTGAACGTTACAAGTCATTTATATTCTTCATTTTTTATTTTCATTTTAATACTCACCGTGTGTCTTTGAAGTTAAGTCAAGACGCCTGTCAAACTATCCACTATTAAAACTGGATTTACTACTTGGAACTTTTAAGACTTTTTATCTAATCTTAAATTCTTTCCGATTGAACATGTATCAAATGTAGGATCATCAGTGTGCAATAATATAATAAAAGTTTCAATGACTACGGAGTACTAGTTAGGATTATAGGCAGAATATTCTCCTTTGTGTCCTCGTGCTCCACTGTTTAAGTACCTCATTTTAGATTTAGACCCTTCTCATCTGCTTCTGATTTTGACAAATAATCCGAGCAAATATTGGATCAAACATTCAGCCCGGTATCCCCAGAAAGAAAAAAGGGAAAAAATTTAAGTGTAAGTGCAGGCAGGCTAAAGAAAAAAATCTCTATTTTGGAATTCTTAGATGAAATGGCTTCCAGGAGACGCGATCAAGGACAGATATTTTGATCATTAATATTTATCTGGACGTGAATGTATTGATTTTGGGACGTTTTTTTATACATTATTCAGGGAAAGTGAGTTAAACTTCACAGTATCGTTTCCTACTCCATTTTTTTTCAAATATATTTTGAGTGTAGATTACTATCGAATCTTTCCTTTAATGAATATTTTAGAAATCACCGTAATAATATTTTATCCCTTATAATTACAGTCAAGCATATTTATAGAAGACATGTCGAAATCAGTTTTGGTCGGGCTTTATGGAGTAAACATCTCCGTTCAGAAATATTTTCTTTTTCTGCGTCATTTTTTTGAGTATTTATTGGGTCTGAACCTATCCATATGTGTAATCTAAGTCAGTTTTGTAGACTGTTTTGAGGAGAAGGTGGATTTTTTCAGGCGATTTTGGCCCGTTAATATTTAAAATACTGATTATTAAACCCTCTATGATATGTCTCAAGTGAGACTACATGGCCGAACCTTACTTAGCTGGCATTATATCTGCGTCATCATCAAATTCCTCCCGCGAAACAGCAGTGTATTTGTCGACAGGACGGTAAAAAATGATGTCGCTATCCTCCATTGAGTTAAATCTCCGAAAATTAAGACCGGTTTTGGGCATTCTCGTCTCTTTTACGACCTCCTTATGAACCCAGAAAGACATTTTTTGTTTGATCGTGTGGTGAGGAATGTTGAGTTAATTGCTAAGTTATTAGGAGCTGATTCCTTATTGATTTTTGATTTTTTCGTCATCAAAGTAGGTTATCATGATTGCATGAATGGGAAGACATTTGAATTAAAAATCTCCATTATCGAAAGTTAAAGTTAAATTGACATGACCGAGATTGTAGTGCCAATTAATCTTTCTCATTGCCTTTATTGTCGAATATTCGGCTGCATACTACTCGAAGATGGCTTTAAAATTCGATGGGATTGAAAGGTTGGTATTTGCCTAATAGTTGATAGGCCAGTATCCTTTCGAAACAGCGAGACAGTGAAGTTTTTGCAGAATTATTTCTGACTTTGCGTTGCTTACTCTTTTATGGATTATTTTGTCATTTTTTCTGGAATCGTTTACATCCTTGACAATGATATTACAGTTTTGCAGAGCAGCCTAACCGAATCTCATTTTCAGCAGTTAAATGTTCTTGATTTCCTCATCGATGTCATAGTTTTTAGCACTCATTAATTTTTATGCGAGCATGTTTTGGTACTCGTTGATGAAGGCCTATTGAGATCCGTACAAATTGATGAGTACATTCACCAGATCTATTTTCTGATATTTGATGAGTTTTTTTGTTTTGTTCTTTGCCTCCTTCGCCGGAAGAACCTCCCAATTTTAACTCTCATCCAGGTCAGAATCCGAAGACGCGTCTCCAGCAACTTCCTTGATCGAGGGAATCTTCACCATTTGAATGCCTTCCCTTCCACTGAAATAGTTGTCCCCCTCTTCGGTCAGATGGGCAATGATACATCTCAGGGTATCATTCCGATTCAGAAGATAATTTTTTATTGGGTTAGTGATTTGCTCAAAACAGAGTCCATGGGGATCAATCACCTGAAGAACCTTTAGCATATTTATATACTGATTAAGAATAGCTTGCGTAAGGACTCCTGGAATGAGTAGTCTTTTTTTGATGCCTTTTATCAGTTTCTAAGAAACCTAGTATAAAAGGTGGCTTTTATCAATGCAAGTTTTTAGCTATTAAATCACTCGTTCGCTGTTGGGATACTCGAGAACAATGTCTAACATCATGCTTGCGCAATGTTTGGCACTGATAAAATAAGGCATTACGTCAAGCTGCCTGAGCATTTTTCCAATTTTCTAATCTAGCTTTTAACCACTTTTGCTACGATTAAAAGTTTGAAACTTTCCGAGGAACGACCTGATGAAAGTGCGATAGTATTTAAGGGTTTAGTTCAAAAATTGCTAGCTTTCTTCCGGCTTTGTACACGTTTTGACAAAGTTCTCACAATCTTCGCTAAACACGTATAAGGGGGTTTCAAAGTATTCTTCAAGCATATTCATCTGAGAGAGTGTTTCTATACAATTTAAAAGTGCCTAAATACCGAATTTTAAATACTTTAAGATCGATAGCTTTATTTACTTGGTCGGAATCACACATTTCCTTAATAAAATTCTTTGTATCTCCTTCGAAATCAATGATTTCCTCATTGATAATTGCAAGACTGTTTTTACGGAAGGACGCACTTGATTAGTAAAATCTTACCAAAAAACTTAAGCAAATCGATCTTTGACCTTCAGTTAGTTGAGAATATTGGTGATTTTCTTTTATAAGGTGGGAACCAAACTTTTCTGCGTTAATCGAAAACTACTTGTTCAAGAATTAGGAGAAACTTGTTGTTGATGTCGTACGTATTGAATACTATGAGAAATAGCTGATCAAGAGTGTTTGAGGCTTGGAGACGGCTTTTGAACGTGGAGTCGAGATACTCATTAAGTTAGTCTACACACTTAATTACGACATACTCATGTAGTAGGTGATAAGCATTGGAACTAAAGACCTCTATTGCTAGTGAAACTTCGCCCATGTAGTTTTCGCCCGATTCAGTTCAGAAATATAACCCTTGAGAATCTCTCTAGTATGATTTTTAAAGTTTCCCCAAAAAATCTTTTTGTTCGACAACTAGCTGACTGTTTCATGCTGGTGGAAGGAATCGTTCACTATGCTTTCAAGGATATTCATAACTAGAATTTGAATTTGTTATTGTTTGCTATTTAAACTTTATATTATTAGCTAACTCCATAAGTTCAACCCTTTGACTCTAAAAATCACGCAAATATTGGTTATTGGTGGAATAATTATCATTTTGTTCAGCTCATATCCATGCGTTGCCATTTACCTTGAGCTCCTTCGTATGCGAATCCACGTTATTTTTCACTCCAAAATTTGTTCCAAAGAGATATAATCCCGCACATACTAAATGACTATAAGTTTTACATATTACAGTTCCGAGAATTTAGTTCCTGCCTCCTCTTGCGGTCTGCTTTGTAAAGTAGTGAACTGGAGCTAGTGTAAAGAATTTTTTTGCCATGGCTGCTATCGAATGGTGATTATAAATAAAATTTTACAATGATATCATCAAGAATCATACAGCAGACAAAATTATGTATGAAGGTAAGAATGCACTGATCAACTAATTAAAACATCATTTTTCTCCACTATTTTCAAGACTTCCAAATCTGCTTTGTCGTTACTTGAGTCTCTTATTTTATGAAGCAATTAAACTTAGTTTCATACTTAGAATGCTATTAACTTTGTTCAAGTCTTTCCAACTATATTAATTTTCACGGTTGAAATTATATCTTTTACACTTCTAGTCTGAAAGTTATGAGTTTTATTCTTATTTCTCATCTTACCGATTTTTAACTGATTTATATAAGGTTTTTTCGGTTTGTGAAGACTCAATTGTGTTACTAAAGGGTGTAAAATTGTCACACTTAATTAATGCATCCCTAGATTACGGGTCGTAGCTCAACCCGCTTTGGATGAGTTTCGATTTCCTGAAATCGTCAGAAGACTTATTTTTTAGAAGGAACTACTATTTTTTCAAGTGAAATTATCCCGAGCTTTACGAAGATGTTTTCAACAACTTGCTGTCTGATCGCCTTTAGATCTAGTAGTCGTGTTGATACTCTTATAAAATCTAGGCAACCAGCTATTAATCGATTTACTCGGTTGAAGAAGCCACTTAGGTGGTTTTAGACTACTTTTAGTACGGATTTCGGGATATTAACTTTTCGTAGTTGCTGACTTTCAGCCTGAGAATATTGATCTCTTTTTAGTATTACTGAAGCCGGTACTAGAGTTTCTGATAGTCCTAGTTTAGGAGGTAATGACTTTCCCTGTCAATCAACGTTTTTTCAAGCTAATACTTAAGCTGGCAAACTTCGTCATCCAATTTGTTCCTGTCGGCAATAATAGCCGCCTATAGCTACTTATTTTGCTGAATATATTGATGGTAGACTGAGTTATTATGGGCTAACTACTAGAGTTCCTACCTCTTGCCCTAGATATACTTATTTAGATTCGCTATTTATTAATCTTTTTATTTCAGCATCATTTTAGCCTCTTCCTTTAGTAGCAACACCTACTCTTATTTCGAGAGCTTATAAGCATAGAGGTTCGATGTTTTGACTTTTTAACTTTATAGAAACTCCTCAAGCTAGGACATCTTTTGTTTGAGGTTCCTGATAGTGTTCTATTTGGCCAATTAATTTTCTCTAAGCTGTTTTACGAGAGAATCATTTTTCTGAAAATTAGCCACTGTTCTGGTCAGTGACTCTAAAGCATTATCTTTTTACATAGTAGCAATTGTCTGTTACGAAAGCTGTCTTGTCAAATTTTAAATCGTATTTTTTTGTTCTTCAATCGTTTATCGGTAGAACAAGTTTTACTAGTAAAGTTTCATTTTTTCCTAGTTCTCTTCTCGACCCAGAAATTATCTTGCTATTGAATTCTATGACTCAAATTTTGCAGCGTTTTAAAATTAATGCTCTTAATTGCTACCAGAAAATCCACAGAAATCATATAATTCTTTTGAACTTTGTGGCAAGTTGTCAAATTGAAGGTGATCCTCTTCGATACTGTTATCCTAAAAATCAAATACTTTTATTTAGGAATTTACTTCTAATTCCTTAGAAAATCGATGAATTGATTCATTCTAAAACTCCTACTCCTGTTTCCCCTTAATTTTGGGGTCGAATTCATCGTAAAGAAAGGATATGAAAAGCTCTTATTGTGGGTATTGAGTGAAAGTAATAGTTGCCATTTATAATTGTATGGATTTTGGCTACCTTAAAGATAGGAGCTATTTTGAGGTTTTGTAAAGTTAAAGCAGGTCAGTTTCTACTTATTTCCAGTTTTAATTGAGAATTTCATAATTTTTTTCGTCATGTGAGGCATGTTCATACTATGTTTGCTAGCATTATGACGATGAAATCTATTTTGGCTGGTTTTCTTAAGAGTTATACTGAGATTGAGGTTTGGAATGTGCTTACATCTATATAAATCCGAAGTGAGCGATTTTTGAAGTTTATTCCCCAGAAATCACGTTTAAATTGGCTGACATATTATTTCCAGAGGTAAAATTTGGTGTCTTACAAATTCTAACATATTATTTCGATAATGACTCAGTCATTTCTAATCTATTCGGCTTGTTTTATCTCACTTTTGCATACACGCAGTTTCTTACTTTTTTATTTTTCAATAAAATTTGTTGCGCCTTTCGAAAGAATAATATCAGGAAAATTAATTGAACGAGTATACTAATCTTTTCAGATGACTAGTGACCTATTTAAATCGTTTTTTTTTCGAGATAGTCTATTTTTTGTAATTAGTCTCTCCTTGATATACTTAGTGTAAGAGAAGGTATTTTTAATAATAAATCTAGGCTTAAGTTTAGCCAACTATAAAGTAATAAAAGAATGGAAGACATTTGGACAGTGTACATGAATGGAGGACCTGTACTCCTAATCCATATAACGATACTGAGTCTAATGTGGAACATCGTGTCAAACATTGCCGTCCTTGCGAGTCTATACAGGCATACTGTGAAAGGATATCACACACATGCGGTATTAGGGTGGATTATAGTGACAACAACTCTGATCACCGCCTTGTATTACATTCTTGATCATGGAATTCCTACTCAATGCTTTATCACTGTCACTGTTGCTGAGTAGGAATAGAGACAGAGATGTGATCCATATCAGTTTCCTCTTGGAGTTGAAGGCACTATTCTACTCGTATGGCTTATCATTCAATCCTTTTCGGGAAAGGCTGCCAGGGCTCTTCAACAAAATCCTTTAACCAAGGCACTTTCTTTCTTTAGAACGCGTAGGTTTCATATCATCAGTGGGTATATTGTCATGCTAATGGGAAAAGTCAACTCGTTAACTCATTGGAGACATGTAAATTTCGTATTGTGGCCCTTAGTCGCTTGGGAAATTATCACAATCAGCATTTATGTCAAGAAAAAATGGTATTACACAAGAATGCAGGCTGAGATCATAGATCCTCAACTAGGGTAGCTAAATACGGAGCCAATTAGAGAGATAAAGTCACTTTCCGATTACAAATGTCCCAGGAATCGTGTGTTCATTTTTGCGAACTATGTTTACAATTTGGAGATTTTATTTAGCATACATCCGGGAGGGTACCAGGTTATAAGGAATATTGGCGGAAAATCGGTGGACATGTTCATTTACGGGACATGTTCATCGGAACTGGTACCATAGATTGAGGCGTATGATCATTCGGTCGATTGCATAAGAATAGTTGGCCAGCCCGTAGCAAAAATCGTGATTTAATGTCCCTACTCCAACTTGATGGATTAATTTAATCACTGCAAAATCGTATCTAGATAGATTGTAAATTAAAGTGACAGTGGTGCAATCTACTTGTTAAGAATAGGGACCGAGAAGGGCGAGAAACTTGAGGAAACTGAAAAACCTTTCAAGTGGCAAGGGTATAAATAACTCACTCAACTTGGAAGATTCTATGCGGTTACTCTCAATAACTCCGTTACAAGATTGTACACCGCTGTTAATTGTCTCGCTAAATCAAATATTAAATTGATGGAAAGTCTAGAAATCACAGCCAATCTGCAAAAACCCTCTATGGATAAGATGGGGGGAGATGAGACCAATCATCAGATCTTCGTTCACAGTAATAGGAATCCATAAGAAGTCAACTAAGAAAAAATAAACTCTGGATAAGAACTAAGGAAACTTGACCAAGACATTCCCTTAATGATCAAACAATATCCCAATGGGAAACTCACTTCGAAACTATGTTCAAATGACTTCAAGTAGTAATTCCTGATAAGCGCACCCAGGGGTGAGGGACTTAGAATAAAGGAAATCAAGCCGGGAAAACTAGTATTTGTTGCTGGTGGAACCGGATTCTTCCCTTTTATGGACCTTGTCGATATTCTCTTCAAAATTAAGCTGCTAAAAAAGAGCATAAGTAGAGAAATCTAGACGAGAATAAAATAACTTAACCCAATGCTAAGAGACAGAAAAGATGAAGTTAGACATTTGGAAAGTTTCACTTACTTATTCTTTGTGGCCTTAAATTAGGAAAAGGACTTACACCCAATGTCTCTCTATCAGTTAAACTAACTTTGCCACTAGAACCGTCAATTCAGATGCATTCTCAAAATTAGTAATGGGGCAGAGAATATTGAGCGTAAATATAAGAATTTAGAATTTACTGGTTAAAGATTTGATAAAAAGTTGACTCCTCATGCAGTTGATAAAAATACCTCCAAAATTTTCATATGCGGACCGCCAGTAATGAACACTAATCTGACAAGACTTTTACTATAAAACAATGTAAAGGAGGAAAATATTTAGTTAGTGTGATACTTACTGCAATTTTATTTTTAAAACAGTTTCGTTACTAGCTAAGTTGTGAAGCTAAACTATTGACGGAGAAATTTATGTCGATTTTTAAACATACAAAAGAAACTTTTATTTCTGGCCTATTAATCAGATGATTTTGACTGTAAGGAGGTAAGCGTCAGAAACATCGATTTTTATTGAGTTCATATAAACATAGAACTCCTGATAAATATTTCTTGACGTTTTTAAAAACTATTTTACAAGGACATGATATCTAAAAAATGACTGTTAAAGAATACTGATTTCGCAATTCATAGTATGGATGAAATTCGTAAATAGCAAAGGCGTTCGGTAGAATAAGGGGAAGAAAATACAGAAATTTGGGTAATGATATGCATGTGATAGAAGATAAAGGAAAGGAAGATTGCGAAGTAGTAATTCCTTACAATCTTTGAATGACAAATAGAGGCAAGATTGAGAGATATGGAGTGGGAATGAAAATAAGCCTGGCTTAGACAACATTCGCAATATTACCAAATGGGACCTAATATTCATTCAAAAAATAGATAGTTCAGAAAGCTTGTGGGAGAAAAATGGAAGGAAAATGCCGAGGAGGTTAAGAAAGTTATTGGAGAGAAAGTCTACAATAAGTTAAATAGCCCATTTATTATGGCAGAAGAGTAGTTTTCACGATGTGGGGAAGACCAATACATCGAATTCGCAGTCGATTACTGAAGTAAATCTATTTTGATTGAAGGAAAATCGGCATATCATTAGAGTTTTAGTCAGAATGAGCTGAGAATGGGTAGGAATGCGTTGATTGACGTTCGTAGTATGATTATGAAGTTTGAGATTTGAAAACATCTTTTTAACTCATAGGCGAATATTAATACAGTATTGTGCATATTTTTTTTTAAATTTCTTACAATATTAGATTATCAATGAAAGCATACATAGCTTCAATTTATAGAACATAGAATTATTTCGATGAATGGGCACCAGAAAAAGACATTGAAGTCGACGGCCATCGTATTTGGGATGAATCAAAAAGCGTAACCATTACTCTGATTCAGATCTCTCTAGGCTTTGGATACATAGGATACTAAGCTGGATGACGAGGGAATTTTTTCGAAACTTTTAAGGCCACCAAGCTAATCGAATGCTAAAGTATCTCGCGAGGTGAAAAAATATGAGCCGAAATTCAAAAAACCGGACGTGTAAACTCTAATACATGAAAATAACACTTTGAAAGTGTAAAAAATGAATGACAAAACATTAATAATGGGACTGAAGCTAAAGATTCAGTAGTTTTAGAAAAAATTTAAGAAGGCATAAAGTGTGAATGCTTAGTTCATCAAAACAATTGATAAGGAGGGAAACACCTCAGTTCACATTGCAATATTGAAGAAGAAAATGCACGATTTGAATGTGAAGTACTTGAATGCCTAGACGCAAATCAGGGAGTTGAAAAAACTGCCCAATGTTAGCATTTACGACTAGAACAACATTTAGAAGCAGTATCTTTTATCGGAGACAATCAGGCTCAAGGCTATTTTGAACTCCCTCGAGCAGGAAGATCAGAGCAGTACTAACACTAGGCTTCATGACAAATTTCTAAGAATGCTCAAGGAATAGAACTAAAAACTCAAAGCAACCATCAGACTACTCGAAAACGACAAGTTTCTGCTAAAGTCTAGGCAGAGTATCCAAGGAAAACAACTTAATGACTTTAAAAAGGACATCTAGCACTTGAAACAAAAGTTGCTGATTAAATAATCCGAAATCGATAAACTCAATAACTAAAATAAAGACTTACTCTTCAAAAAGGCAAATCAGTTTCAAAAAGAACAGTAGAAGAGATAAAACCAGGAAATCAACAAACTGGCAAAACAGATATAGGATCTCAAACAGGAAAGAAAGAAACTTGCAGATAGTTTCTAACAGTTGCAGGACGATCATCAAATTCTAAAAGATAAGGAAAAGAATAAAACTGCCGAACATGCTGAGATCTAGCAGAAACAGGAGAAACAGATCAAAGAGCTTCAATAGCAAATAGAGATACTGAACGCAGATATTGACAAATACAGAAACTAATGGGAAAACCATCGAACCAACGAGGAGAACAAGAAAAAATTCAAAGTTGATCATCATCACCACCCGCAACAGGAATTCTTTAAATCAGTCAAAGCCGAAGATGTTTAAATCGGATTCTACTGTTTGAATTACTTACTAGAGAATAATGAACTAGAAAGTGTCGAAAGTTTGTTCGAAAAGGACAGCTACACTTGCTCCGAACTTATCGGAATTTTCGAAGAGAATTTGAGCCTTAACAAAAAATAAGCTAAAAAAATGGCAAGGTATATAGTCTAAGACAACACCCAGGGCAAGATACCCTACAACCCACATGCATAAGTTGATAAGTCTTATGCCATAACCGTATTAAATGCTGGAATCAGTCAGCTTAGGACATGTCTATCTAAAAAAGTTATTGATAAGTGGAATTGTATAATACAAAAAGCCAAAAAGTTGGCTCCAGCTCTGGAAAGAGAAGCAAGTGAGATTATTTCCAATACAAGATTTTGTGAGATACTCTCATAGAATATTAGATGTTCGATCTAAAAGTAAGAAATTCAGTATGTAATAATAAATAGTTTTTCCTTCGAAAACACCGACAGTGAGATAATGTTGATAACTGAGAAGGTGATAGGACTGCTTAACGATTTTCTATATCCGATAAGGCTGGCCCACACAATAAGTTCCTGATATTTTTGTATAAGAATCTCATCGTTATTTTTACTGTTAAAATGTTACGCACCAAATGTTCCAAACCCTAATCCAGACCATCGAGAAGCTATTCTTCGAAATAAAAGAAAGCAGAAATCAAGTCAGCCTAGCAAGAAATTCGCTTTATTCAAGGTCTTTCCCGGGAATACTCCGCAGTTTTGAACTCAATCACAAACATGAAGTATCCTGACGAACGAAAATAGAACAGAGACAAAAAGATATTACAATAGCAATACGGTAAGCTTGTCGACTTTAACAACGTTATCAAAAATCAGATTAGCTCGGCGCATATCTACTAGCTATAGTAAAAAACTATCCTTGACTTTTTAATCGGTAGTTAATTTCGTAATATTGACAACTTTATTAGTCAGTACGAATAAAATTGTATTTTTATCTTTCTACTCAGAATTTTAGGCTCAAAAACTCAGATAAGAGTTTGACCGAATCGATCAGTCGATTATCTAGGAAAAAGGAAGGAAATTTCTAAACTGTAAAATCTAGTAAGCAAGTTCTGAGCTACTTTTGCTGAAATAAAAAAGGCTTTCCGCATAAAGTAAATCTGCAAAACTCAGAGATTAGCTCTAAAAAGTTTAGAAAGAATACCAAACGATGAATGGCGACATTATAGATGCTTAAATGTACATAATTTATTATGTAGAAAAATAAGAAAATTATAAAAAGAGCACTTCCAGTGTCTAAAAGATCGGCAATAAATGAAAAGAAAAATATAGTGACATGATGGCTGGCTATAGAATATATAATCTTTCGCATTCAAAAAATAGTCGTGCTTTTCCAGAAGAAGGCAATAGCCATAGCTAAGCAAAATACCCCTATCACTGCAAAAGTTATAGGGATGAGCAGGTTTTTTCCACCCAGAGTTCCCTGAGTGCTAAGAATAAAATATCGGTTTCCATTCCATTGAGTGGAGTCATAATTATTAAACACTCTTACCGTGTAGTTTCCCGCTGCCAAATCACTTTAAATCCTGCCCCATAGTTTCTTAAAGTTGGGTAGTCCCGAAGTTCTCATCCAGACAATGAAATGTTAATTTTCTGGGTCGATCCATTGGAGCGTCGAACTATTTTAGGTTTTCCTATATCTTACTCCTTGGTCTCCTGGCCAGCTAATGCCTGTTTAGTTAATTGTGACCGGAGCGAAAGTGCCGGTAGCAAACATCTGAAAACTATCATTAAAATATGTTCTGGCTATGGCTCCGCAGGGAGATGCGAGAGCATTTGGATCCAATGCTACACCACCCCAGCTAACATTCCTATTAAAGTCCGCATTATTATAGAACGGAGCACATTCTGAGGAATTCTCAATTATGTTTCCTGCGAGTTGGGAGTTACTTTTTGATTGGATATAAGAGCGGTGATTTTGATAAAAATTGCCAACTTCATACATAAAAAAAACAGGGGCAGTTAAAGTTGTGGTGATTTCAACTGGAATCTAGCATACAGCTCCAATTGTGCAGTTCGAAGTCGCATCAGAAGGAAAGAAGTACTGATGCCTAAGCTAAGTAACATTTCCCATTTAAATGAAGAAAAAGATTGACAAAGCAATCAAAACCAAGCCTGAATATAAAAAGCTGTACCTAAGAGGACAAATAATATGATGGTTTTAGTAAAGGTGGATGGTGCTAGGTAGCTGTTTTGGAATAGAAGATTGACAAAACGATTATTGGGTTTTAGGGCTTGTTATTACATCTTCAGAAATGTCTTTATATGCAAAAATATTTATATAAATTGGATTGTATGGAAATTAAACGATTCTATTTCTAAAAATAAAATGTCTTTAGTGATAAATTCATATGTTTTATTTCATTTTTAAAATTGGCATTCTAAACGGAAAAAAAACAATGAGAAACCTAATCTTCAGCCCCTTATTGATTGGAGCTTACTCTGAGAAGTTCATCAAACCAGTTGATGAAAATTTCGATTTCCGATAAAGGAATCTCACTTTTTCTACTATTAAAATGCGTAATATATTTTATGCCAATAGCGAAAAAAAACATTTGAAATCGAATCTACTGAGTCTAGCTTCGATAACAGCGACTAAGAAGTATTAGTTCAATAATATCATCAACTTAGAGTAAAATGGTTTATCCTGCTTCTTTTCTAGGCAGAATGCTAACTCCTTTTGATCATTGATTTGTGAATTGGCTTGAGATACTGATTTAACATTGACCTTTTCGACGGTAGCCAACTGCAAATCAAAGGCGATCTTTGCTCTTCATCTTTTATTTCGCTCACACCCATCATTTATGTGTAGTTTTGATTGAAAGATTGCGACTTTCCCTTTTTCTCCTACTTTTATATCCTTCTATAAGCTTCCATCTGTTCTGGAAGTTTGTTGAGAATGTAAGCATTGTTGAATTTAACTTTATTATTGCCGGCTTTAAGGACTGGAAACTACTTCATAACTTTATCATTTTCGTGTCTTTTTTTGATTAGGTTGTACCGATTCGTCCGAAAGAGTCGATTTATTTCTATGTTCTTATTAAAAAAAACGGTACCCTCTTATATTAGCGAAAATTCCTACCTAAGGAACAGTTCCTTCATAACCCTGGAGATTATATAGATAAGAGTTTCGAAAAAAAACTGATCTTTGTATGAGGATTTACACGCATTCTATAGTAGAATAATTGCATAGTGAAAGCTCTGAGTTAGGATAAAGATTCTTACGAGTTATTTTTCAAGACCCTCTAGGACGCCTCTTTACTTTTGAAGCATAAGAATATCGCTGCCCATTCGATTGTTCAAAGCTTGTTTGAGCTATCCATACTTTTTCATCATTGAATTGAAGTGTGTGCAGTAGGCATACACGCAGGAAATCAGTTGAGAGTACTTTTAACCTCGAATAAAAGTTGGTAAGTTTTTCGGGATGATTAAAGATGGAGTTTATTTTTTATCCTCGAACATCTTAGCCAGTTTTTATCCTAATTGAGGGGAAAAGTTTACGAGAAATGCGCATGAGTTACGAAAGAACCTAGTTTGATACGGGTTATTATTGGTGCATTTATTGGGGAAATAAACTTATTAAGGAATTGTGGAGTGTATAGCTATTGCGTTGGTTAAATATTAAGAAAACGATATTAATAACACCTGGGCGACCCTGATGGCTTAGAATACTCCGAGGAGATACGCTGATTATGTATGGTATTTCTTTTCTAGAATCTTAAAGCCCTCGTGAACCATCTCAATGAGCAAACCACAAACGATAGACAAGCCCAGATCCTCAGACTCAGGGAAGATCGGAGGCTGCACGTGTCTGCCACCCATATGACTAATATGACTCATCAGTCCCCGAAGCATGTCTTCAATAATAAAACCAAACATCACTAGCTATTCTAGCCAGAAGTCAAATCTGTTCCCTACTTTTTTATTCCCAAATATAAAAATTAGACATTTATTATGCCTGATCGATGTTTGGCAAAAGGGAAGGATGCCAAAAGATGTAAAATATCACGCATTTAGTTCATGTCAAAATGAAAGATACTTCGGTATTTCCTTTCCGAGACAATTAATCAAAAAGTATGAACTTTGTACTCCGGAAAAACTTGAAAGAAAAAACTATCAATAGCCGAAAAATCAACGAACTCAACAGAGTAAACTCGAAATATACTTAGATTATCGACAGGGACGATGGAGTGCGTCGCTCGACTAGAATGAAAAAATACTTCCTCACAAACAAAAAGTTCAATCCTACTTCAACACCTTCGGAGGTATTTAGTCAAGCAGAATATATGATGTAACCTCGCGATGAAGAAATAATGATTACAAGAAAGACCCATTTATAAAGAACTTTTAACATCAACAAGTGGAGACCTATTTCCAGAACGTCTAATCCGTTCTCTGCCACACAAATGAGCAAAATGAATGACAGGTTCTCGTAATTCAACGCCTCAGTTAGGTGACATTTGAAGCTATTTACTCTTTAAATCAGATTTATGTTTAGCAAATTAGTAATAAAAATAAGTTTACAACCGATATAATTTATTACAAATGAGAAAAATATTGACCAGGCCACAATCCCGAACTTCACTCAAAAAACAAAAGACCAAAGATCAAGAAAATTTTCATTCGAGTCTGACGCCATCCGATTGTCAAAATGAAAAAGTTAAACGACAGTTTTTAAAAGTTACATCATGCAATAAACATTCACAATCTGTCACTGATCTTAGGAAATCGGTAATCTCGCTACCGGAGAGACCTGAAATGGACCATAATTTCTAACGATAGTCTTTTCAGAAAAAAAGGAGTCAATCTTGCGTATCAATAAACAACAGTGTAAGTCACAATCCAAATAGGATAATCCATTTTTCTCGACCAAGTCACATAATAGTCAGAGAAAAAATAGTTCCTATTAAGTTTGTTTATGCTCAGCCCTCAAATATTCCCTTTTCTGCGTTAAAGCAGGAAATTCCGCCAAATAATATTCGATCTGCTCTTGGGGTGATCCCGACCAAACAGGAAATGTTGTTTGAAAGAATAGTTCCGCAACAATCTATAGGGAGACAACCATTGAGTTGCAATTCAGTTCACCAAAATTATAATACTGACATCTTAAGATAAAGAACAGAGGCCAAACCGTTAAAAGTTTTTAAAAATAGGTCTAAGCCATGGTAAAATTAATAGCAATCAAAGATTGCAACCAGCCATCCAAATCACTCGATACTTGTAATTAAGAACTCAAATATACCCTTGGCAGAGTCATCAAAGACAGCATTACAGAGGAAATAGTAAGTCAATAGTGTAGAGTAATCGATAAAACCATCAAATAAAGTCAGCTCCATGAATGAAAAGTCCAAAAACCCTGTTATCTAGAGTACAAATATGCTTGTTTCGAAATTTTAAAGCAGTCAACTACTCGATCCAACACCAACTGTTAATTTTTCATCTTACAATTTTGAGTAAAGAAAATCGACAATAGTTAGCACCAACTAGAATTTGAAACTTATTTAATAGATTGACAAAAGTATCACTAAAATAGATCAAAGTTTTGATAGAATAGGTGAGCAAACCAGTAAGTAGCTGTCGCAACAGAGAAAAACCTAAAAAGTGTCTACTTTTTAAAAACCAGAAAACTCCTTCGTATTCGTTTCAAGAGCTATTAATGATAACATGGCGACAAAAAATAGATAGTACTTCAAAAAAAGTCGAGCCGAGTCCACCTGCAGTCATCAGGAGAGAAATCAACAATAAGATAATTGCCTAACTTTTAGCAAATACAAACAATACTAATAGTTCAAATAATTCAAAGAGTTCAAAGAGTTCAGAGACAAATATCAGTTCTAGCTTAAAGAGCAGAAAAGAATTGAAAAAGAAAATTGTTACACTAGTAGAACTAACCACCCATGCAAAGACTTAAGAGATCTACTTGAAGATTATAGAGAACTAAGGAATTTCAGAGAATATAACAGTGGCAAGGAAGTTAACGAAGGAAAGGCGGACAAAGCATTTTTTTCAAATAACATCCCGAGGAAAAAATACTATTGAATTCACTTCTCGTTATTATTTTACAAAATAATTTTATGTGAACCTTATTATGTACCTCCAGTATGATACACAATAAAATAATTACCTTACCTTACCTTACGATACGATATTATAATACCGATGCACAGACAAGATTCTGACAAGGTGATGCTGAATTAGAATTCCTCGGTCGAACCACAATCCTTGTTTAACTAGTAGGTCAAGAATTAGGCCGAATAAATTCGTTGTAGAATTTGCTATGATTCTACAACTCCATTGGTTGCACTGTGCGAATGTTCGGGAAGTATCGGGTTTGTACACGAGGGATGCATTCTTGATTGGATAACTAAGAAAATGGAAACAAGTTAGCATGTTGAAATTCCAACCTGTGAAATTTGTAACAGCAGATATTCTGCGAGAATGAGAATCGGAAGAAAGAAGGTGTGCTACGAGATTCTGAAGTAAAAAGTGAAGGCTCTAAAGTTGAAAGGCTTTTTGGACTCTATTTTCTTTCTAGTAGGCACTCTCGTTGCACTGTTCGTGTTCGTCTACGGGTTTGTTCACTCAGTCAACATAATTGTTTAATACTTTGAACCTGAAAGTAGTTCAATATCTGTTTGGAATATACTGTCTAACTGTCTGATGTTTTGTTTCCAATATTGGATCTATCCATTGACATTTCTGTGCATGAGTAGGAGGCATTGGAGAAAAAGGAAGCAGCTATTTGATTCTTCAATGATTCAGATTGTAGAAGTTACCCTGGTCCCCAAAGCCACAATACCCGAAAGTAGTTGATCCGGAAGTGATTGTTTTGAGCTGTACTAAATCTGTTAAGACATATTAAGTATTTAGAGTATCGATCAAAAAATGAATACAAATAAACAAAAAATCGATATGTTGTTCAGGAATAAACTCGTTATCGGGTATAGTACATCAAATATGTTTCGCCACTTAATCACTGATGGACCTTTACTATAAATTTAATTTTTTTTTCCTTGCTTGCCCTTATTTACCATTTTTATGAAAAAAAGAACAATTAATAAGTTAATATAGTTTTTTAAAAATGATATTCAAACATATATTAAGAACAGTCGAATT
>JAOWAT010282733.1:0-18004 GCA_028571025.1 Longipedia americana
TTGAAAATCCCAAAACCAGGATTTACGAAATTTGTAGGTGTTTAAAGGGTCTACAACATGTCAAAAAAAGCCTGATATGACATAATCTTAAAATTTTAATTCAATTGTTCTTGTTTGCTCTATCCATATTTTCTATTTCAAACATGAATTGTAAGTCAAATTCAAATGTTTAATTAGAAAATTGAGGTTTGTCACTGCCTCTTACTTTATCTACACAAATTAATTTTTAAGTAAGTCTCCCTTTAAGTAAAGGAGCAATTTCTTTCACTTGATTGAGTAATTTCAAGGGTAAGCAGCAATTTCTTCAATTGCAATCAATTTAACAATGATCGAAAAACAGAACTTGGAATTCAAATAAAAAGTCAATTGGAGTTGAGAAAAATGTTTTATTTTTTGAATATTATACCATATATAAACTGTTATTTCCAAAGTTTTTATGCGTATTTATACGCATATTTAGTTTAAAATTACAGTTTTATTGAAGACGAAAAAAAAGACAAACATTTTACCAAAAATTATTTAAAAATTCATATAAACTGACAAAAAATTGACAAAAAAATCACAAAACTGGCAAAAAAATTGACATAAATCCTGTTAGACCTAAATTTTGCATTCATCGAATGTATTGAAAACAGCAGCTTAAGACATTATATCTTCAAGTTGCGATTCTTTTTCATTGCCAAAGGTCATGAAACGAAATTTAATTCGATGAAAAAGAAAAAGAAATCTGTGTAACTTTCAAAATTACCAACATTTTCCTACTACGTAATGTCATTTTATAGGTTTGGGGAACATATCAAACAAATATTTTTAATGACTCAATCTCTTACATACCAAAAATGATTAAAAATTAAAACTATGAAAGTTTTGATCAATTTTGACATTGTTTGAAATTAGCAATGTTGTATAAGGAACCTTATAGTCTGTAGGTTTCAGTTTACTACAAGATTGACTAAACATGCAATTGATCCACCAATGGCAATTTTGAAAGTTTCTCCCAACCTGTTACACTGCCAAATGCTCAAAATGAAGTCATTGGATCTGTATCGTTGGATATTTTGGAAGATTTTGCCAGTTTTGTACATTTTTGATACATTTTCAATGCTTTGAAAACCCATCAAAATATACAAAAACTGGCAAAATCTTCCAAAATATCCAGCTAAACAGGTCCACCAATGACTTCATTTTGAGCATTTTGGAGTATGACAAGTTGGGAGAAACTTTTAAAATTGCTAGTGGTGGATCAATTTCATGTTTAGTCAATCTTGTAGTAAACTTGAAATTCCTTCTAGTTTTAGCTAAATTGTTCCTCACACATGAAGCCTTCGTGGACCTTAGAAGTGAATTATTTGAATAAATGAGCAAAATTGACTAATTTACAGTTACTTTTCGGCAATAATATCTCAGCAATATGAATGTTACAAAAAAGTCCACTCAAACCCTCTCCAGAAAAAAAATCTCTTGAACTGAAGTAGTTTCATTTCTAAAATATTTATACGTAATCTCTGTTTATATCATAAGAAAAAACAGCCCAATATTTATCAATCTGATGTTATAAAGTAGCAAACATCTACTGTAGGTTTTACTAAATAAGATTTGTTGACCTTTTC
This sequence comes from Longipedia americana, assembly GCA_028571025.1. NCBI lineage: Eukaryota > Metazoa > Arthropoda > Copepoda > Polyarthra > Longipediidae > Longipedia > Longipedia americana. Next base: position 1,611 of record JAOWAT010282733.1, read on the forward strand.
CTCAATTGAGCCAGAACAAAATTTTATATTTCATTCAACAAAAGAGCGGTTCATTTGCAAAATCAACAAGTAGCAATATATGATTTGAAATTGATAAACAAATAGCAACTGATAAGATTAACATTTTTGTTGAAACTAATTTGAATTTTGCTTACATACCTTTTGAAAATTGAGATTAAAACGGGAGAAAATCTTTTCGTAGCTGTTGATTTGACACCACTTTCAAGCAATACACAGAGAACCATACAAATGAAGAAATGAAAGAAATCAGTAACGCCTAAAATGTTTACCTGGATGATGGAGGCTACGTTGCCAAAGCACAAAAAGGAAGGGAGCACTCCAAAAAACTGGATTCAAAATTGAAATTTTCAATGAAAACATTATTTGAGGAAAAATTTGACAATTGAGAATATTAAATTTTCAGCTTTCATTTAATTTCACAAAATGAGAATATTCTAATATTGTTTTTTAAAGAAGCACTTTTTGGCAATTTCTAAAACTAAAACTGTGCATAGGACAAACTTCAAAGATACTGTATCTACTATATCTCTAAAAAAATTTAGCCCCTACTGAAAATTCATTGGACAGTCACATTTTCCTGATTAATTTACTGTGTGTATATTCATTTCCAAGAATGCTTCCTAAAATATGCATCTAACCTGTGAGAATTTAATAATTTACATATCAAATCTTTCGTCTTTGGCAACATTCCTTATTTTGATTCTTCCTTATGCAGGCTTATGCAGGTGGTTTCACTATTTTCTGGCTTTATAGCATCCGATAGAACTCCCAGGCGTTGTGTTGTGGAGACTGTCTTGTAAGAAGAACCGCTAAAACGATTTCTATTCCATTTTCTACAAAATTTTAGGGATTTTTTCTTCATCGCCCTTTGCCCCTTATTTTATTTAAACAAGGTAGAAAAATAATTCATAGGGAAAATATTTTTACTTCATAAGAATTGGAGGAGTTGAGCTTCATTATATTGTTGACCTGTATGAAGTAAAAATTTCCTGTACTAATCAAAATTCTGAAAATACACTCATTTTATAAATAAGAATAAATCAAGAAAATGACTGAGCTCCAGATTACTTTTTTAGTACTAATTCTTGTATATTGTTAATGTGAAGCTGATTTTTCATGGTAATTGAGAGTGAGTGTTAAAAATTTTGAGAACTTTGCAAACATGCAAACAATCTTACTTCGAAGTAAATTTTTAAACCCTTTATGGCAATCTTTGTCATTTTTGAGGTTCCAAAAATAAGAATATGACATGAATATTTTCAGCTTGAACTTCTAAAAAAATAAGAATATCTGAGCATCAACTCGATTTTCCGTATTCTTTTAAGAAAAAAGAGTGTAAAATGAGGGAAAAATCCCAGAAAAGAAATCTATTCTTGGAAGCCTTAAAATATTCATCAAACTTTGTCTCGTTGACATTAGCCAAACGCGACGACAAAATGGCCAGACAAGTTATGCAAGAGGTGATGTGATGACTGTTTTAGAGACTAGAGAATTTCTAGGTTTTGAAACTCTACGTCCATTTTGCAATGTCTGGAGGAAGTTAGAGAAAACTTGTGATGGTAACTAGTAATTTTTGCTTATGAGCAATTCGGACGGGACGGAGCCTTATACAGTTCTGTGACGATTTAATGGTAAATTTGGGAGGTAAGAGATGTCACTCTGGGATTCCAAAAATGTCAAAAATTTGTTCCAAACCGGATTTGCCAGGTTCGAAAATAATTTCTACAAACATTGAATTTTCCAGTTCGTCAAATTACAAGTTAAAATTGTCTGGGTACCAGAAGGAGGCTTTGCTACCTGAGGAAGGACTTGGTGGAGTCTCATCAAATTTTTACCCAGGAATTTCTCCAGAATTGGTTTAAATTTTTTAAAACGTCTTTTTCCAATTTTTGGGTCAAAATGGCAGCAGCGATGATTGTTTATTTTTACAAAACCGGTTAATCTCCGAAAAGGTAAGCGGACCAATCAAAATGATTTATGACTTGATTGACCAATCAACGAGTTAAGAAATGATGACGTCATACAAATAAATAGAAGGATTAACCGGTTTTGAAAATGAAAGCAACATGCATGTCGACACGTGGCGGTGGTAGTTGATAAATTATGGTTCCCAGAAAACGAAATTCAAATACAATGAAGTAAGTTAGTCGGGTCCAGGAATTTCCTGGTAAATCTGGACCTGATATATTTTTTGCAGAGTTGAAGTACTGATTCCAAAACTACCCTTACTTTTCCAATTTGACCATCGAAAGCTGCCCCTACCAAGCCTTGAAGTTGAAGGCTGGTGATTTTTTCACGATTGGTGACTGTGTAACAGCTTTTTGACTAAGTTAATGATCAGGAGTCTTCAGAAGGGAAGGCATCAATCGAGTGCGTTCCTCTCTTCCTGCTCTGCCACGATTGTCTTATTTTGCTTTTTGCAACTCATTTGAGATTAGCAGAGAAGAACCACTTCTAGAGTTTTACACCAGATGGTGCAGCTGATGCAGGAGGCCCTCTTTTAGCAATAAAAAGAATTAGCCCTGTGATGTTGTAAACTCGGTCAATAACTTGTTACAAAGCCACATTTCAGAATTTTATTTTGCTACCTCTGTCTCATAATAGATTAGGCGAACAACGCTACGTGATACAGTTCGGCGGAAAAATTTACTTCAATGAAAATTGTAGTGGATTTTTCCGCGAAACTGTAAGGGTTGAACATTTAGTTTGAATCTGCATCCGATGCAGATGCAGTTTTTGAATCTGGTTCAGATGTAGCTTTTAGATTCAAAATAAAATTCGGGAAAATAAGTACTAATACCAATCTTAGGGCTGAAAAGTTAGTTTGAATCTGCATCGGATACGATGCAGATTCAGTTTTTGAATCCGATTCAGATGTGAGTTATATACATAAGTACACATTTTCCCGGATTTTATTTGGATCTAGAAGTTGCATCTGAATCAGATTCAAAATAAAATCCGGGAAAATGTGTACTTATGTATATAATTTGCATCTGAATTGGATTCAAAACTGAATCTGCATCTGCATCCGATGCAGATTCAAACTAACTTTTCAACACTATAAGTATCAGAATTTTTCGACGAAGCCTTCACTCTGCTTATTTTTTTGGCAGGAGAAATGTTTCAAATTATGTTTAGCTGATGCTTATTTTTTAGATCAAAAAGCTATTTTATAAACAAAATTTTCGAATGAAGCCTTAAAAATGCTTATTTATTCATAAAACTGATGCCTTTATGCTTATAAAGTTGATGCTTACAAAAGCTGATGCAAACACATCATCAAATGATAAATTGTAAAATTCTTTAATTATAGATAGGACTATGTTAGCAAAATGCAGTTTCTTTTCTTTTCTTTTTTGAAAACTCGCCCAAGCTCAAAATTTCATCGTACAAATGATCTTAATTTCAAAAATTTGTTGAAGTAGCTCATTCAAACTTTTTCATGAAGCAACCAAAGAAATCGTTTTCATAGTTGAAGGAAATAACAAACAGAGAAAATGCTCTAAAATAAATATCTTTATTTCATTTTTGTTCCTTTTACTCTTTCTTCCCTAAAAGTTGCTTTGGTTTATGAAATAAGATTATTTTTGCTGCTAGAAATATGAGAGAACAAAAATTTATCTAGGCATAATCCTTAATTTAATAATGAAAAACTTTAGAAATGAAATTTACTTGCAAACAAGTATGATAATATGCACCCAATATCGAGAATTCCTTGTATGCAGCATTTACTGCATTTAATTTGGAAAATCAAATTAAACGAAACAAAATAAGAAAAAAATACAACATTGAATATTTGGGAAGCACTTTTCGTTATTTAAGGAAACAGAACTTAAATATCAAATATGAATCTTACTTGTTCTTTCCAAACTTCTTTTCAAACTCATTACAGCTTTGTACCCATTGACTCAAAATCGGGAAATCAAAGTAAAATGCAAAATTGAAATTAACAAATACATATTTTTATTCTTGAAAATCTATCACTAGGGTACTAATATTAGAATTATGAATTTGATTTAACAATAATTTCAGGTAATTTTTAAATTTCATGATGCTTTGAGTAAGGCAGAAAGACTCAGATTGAACATTTTAATTCGTGAGTGGTTTTCATGTCTTTTCTGATAAAGCCTTTTCCACACACAGAGCACGAATAAGGCTTTTTGTCAGTATGAACATATTCATGATTTCGCCAATTGTTTCTGTCCTTGAATTCTTTGCCACAAAAATTGCATTTGAATAAATTGAGATTCGTGCTGTGAGCCGTCTTTCTGTGGACATCCAATCCAGAATTTCGATTGAAGGCTTTTCCACACATATTGCATTTAAATTTCTTTTCCTCATGGAGGACAGAATGACTTTTTAATTGTCCTTTGGTTCTAAATGTCTTTGAGCAAACTTCACAAATAAACAATTCTTGTTTGGTATCACTGTGAGCTATGTTGTTATGATTAAACAGGCCACTTTGTGTTGTGAAACCTTGTCCACAAATTGGGCATATGCACCTTTTGTGCTCTTCTTTGTTGTGAACTCTAAATGCATCTGAGTGTTCAAAATCTTTATCACAAATAGTGCATTTTACTACAACAGGAACACCGTGCACTTTGTACATATGTTTGGCAGCGAGTAAAGATGTTTTATTAATATGCCCACAAATATTGCAATGATGCTGCTCTGTAGAAGCCATTGATGGTTTCTTGCTAGGCCATCGACCCGAAATTGTTTTTGATTTTGATGGGACGCTACTTCCAAGTTCATCATCAGGTACATCTGTAGCCGCACCAGCAAATGGGTCTTTATCCCCATAATGCTCCATCATGACATGTCTTTGGAAATCAAGTTTCACAATGGACTTGTAGCTGCAACCAGTCTCAAAGCAGTAATACTCAAAATGCCCATGCATTGCTAGAACATGCAACCGGTATGTTGCTGCAGATGGAGATTTTTTGCCACATTCATAACATATTCGATGGGAGGTCTTTGATTTGCTGAATTTCCTAAAAGAGATCAAAGGGTTACATTAGACAGCTTGAAAATATGGCTATTACTATAAGTAGGGTGTTTCATGACATCGTGAAATTAACTGTTATTATCTGTATGGATGTACCATTTTGAGTAAGTGAAATAAAAAATCTAAAATACGAATTTCTCAAAAATGATTGACTTACTTGAAAAAAACTCGGACCAAACCTAGGAATTAAAAAGTTCTAGGTAAGGTCCAAGAGGGTTTTTCAAATAAATAAATTATTTTTCAGAAATTAATGTTTTGAATTTTTTCAATCAATCAAAAAGGTACATCCATACAAATAATAACAGTTAAGTATAGACAAACTTTTCTTACAGATTTTGACCAGTAGATTCTCATTTTAAGTTTGAGACCAATTTTTCATTTTGAGACTCAGAATGCGCCCCTAAAGTGCGCCATGAAAGGAACAATATCCAAATTTTCTCATATGAAGTAAAATGAAAAATAATTGTGGGATTTTCTTAATTTTGTAAATTTTTCCTCTGAATTAAAATCCACTGGGATGCCTCAAATATTTCCAACAATACTTCATAGCAACATGTCTCTACATCATTTTAAAGATAAGACTGATTCAGGCTTTTTTACCGATTTTTACCAACCACCTGTAGGTAAAAATTTCGTATTTCTCAGTTTTTGCGTTTTTGGAGCTCAGTTTTAATAAAATTTTCTCAGTTTTTGAAAAAATTGCTCAGTTTTTGGAAATTTTTTCTCAGTTTCCTACGAATTTTGTTATATTTTGGACAATAATGCTCAATTTAACAAATAGTTGACGATTTAACGGAGAATTAAGGTCATTTTTGAACCAAAAATGTCTAATACTGTTGTTTTGTTCAGTTTTTTGGTACTTCTGAATCGGCCCTTCAGGTAAAAATTTCGGCTCAGTTTTTGAAAAATTCAGTGAAAAAAAAGCCTGGAATGATCCACTGCTTAACAGAGTGTCGGTCTATAAAGGGACCCATTGTTGAAATTGAAGCCAAAATTTCTCAAATTTGTACATTTTTCAGGCATATTTTTACAAAAATTCTGAAAAATATGCCTCAGAAATGTGCAAAAATAGTAACTCAATACACCTCAATACCAAATTTCAATGGAAAATCCTGTTAGGGCAATATCTAAGCTTTCCAAAACTGCCATTGGATCCCATGGAAAGACTTGGGAGTTGGGTCTAAAATCACATTTATTTTAGCCAAATTTGAGAAATTTCAACTTCAATTTCAACAATGGGTCCCTTCATAGACGGACACTGTTAAATTTTGAAAAAAAAAATGGTTTCATACTCAAAATCCGCTGGGGCGCATCAGTTACAAACCTGGAACAATACCTGCACTTCAAATGCACTAAATGCTTTCATTGATCTTATCTCCGAGAGTAGCAGTTTTCAAATAATTTCCTTTTTTCTTTTGAATTTTCTTATTACTTCAGTGATTTTCGTCATTTTACAGCCAAATAAAATTTGCCACTTGGCAAATTAGGTAATAAGCGGAAAACTGAAATCTGTGATAAATCAACACTTCACAAAAACTAATGGCACTCTTTGGAAATTTTTTAGTTGAAAATATTGCTTTATTACTAGGGTGGGTCATCCAAAAAAGAATGATGCCGGGAGGTGACTTAAAAAATTACTCTTGTCTCACTGACTTAAAAAATACCCTAACTTTTCTCAGAAAATGCCTGGAAGGTGTACCTACAAGCCCCTACATTTTACTACATAAATGCACAACTAATCTAAATAAGTTGTCAATTTATGTAGTAAAATGTAGGGGCTTGTAGGTACCCCTTCCAGGCATTTTATGAAAAAAAGTTAGGGTATTTTTGAAGTCAGTGAGACAAGAGCAATTTTTTAAGTCGCATCCGCGCATCATTCTTGAAGATTTTTCGGATGACCCACCCTATTATTACAGACTCATTTTTAGTATTAATTCAGATGATTGCACAAACAGTTAAAAAATGAACGAAACTTATTTGTCTGCACAAAAAACTAATACATCAAGATTATCTTTGAAAATGAGAAACTTCCAAATTTTATAAGTTAAGAAAATCACACGAAAACTCGAGTACACTTAACAGCTTTGTTTTTATCTGAAACTATTTGAATAATATTGTGATCTAATGAATGTATCTAAACAAACTGTTGAATGAAAGCCCAATTGTTTTCGATGTGAGATGGACGAAACTTTGGCCAATAAAAACATCGACGAGGGACAGGATCATCTCATAAATAAGGAACTAAAAGTTTCATTAATATAATTTGTAAATATTTATCAGTGGTATTCTGCTGGATTTTCATAATGACAATCTTTTCTTGACCCAAATCGGGGTACTTAACTGCAGGACCACTCAACGTACATTTAAGGTAAAATTTCAGGTTCAAAACTTTACTCAAATTCTTCATTACACTTCATATCAATCTTTGTTAAGTCCAATTTTGTATGAATTACAGATATAACAGGATTAAAAAAAATCAGTATAAGATGTGTCAGATTTTATGACATAGAAATGAATGAATTCTCTCTCAATTTTCCTCAATAAAATCATAACTCAAAAAATAAAATAAAATGCAGTTATTCTAGTTACATAATTTTCGAAGGTTAGAAAAAATACATCGCAATTACTTGAACTTGGAGAGATACACTGACCAGTGTTTAAACTTGTGCTAGTGAAATCTATACTGCATCAAATGAAACGTTTGGAAAAAGTCGATTTTTTTCTCACGAGTTACATTTTTGTATGTAAATATTTGTGATGCTAGCATTAGGCTAACAAGCAATTTAAGTTTCAATTCAGCTGTTTGTATACTTTCTGGACATTTAAATTTTGTATGTTGAAAATGTAAACGACCCTTGCTAAGGGTATGCTCCAAAGTAATTCCAACTCCATCCAGTTGAAAGACCTTACCAAAAATATCAGTAATAAATTTCTGTTAACTGTTTTCCCATATCTGGAAATTGAGGCTGCAAATTATATTTTCAAAGTTTCACGACTAATTTGAATAAAAATGACATCTCCTAATAACGTAAAATTTTCTATTTCAAAAGTCCTCACATTGGTTTGGCCAAATCTAATAAATGGGAGAATTAGGATTTAGTTTTGCATCAGACCACACCCTGAGGCTAATTACAAACATTGCACAGCAGTTGATATTCATATGATCATTGAATGTTTTACAGTAGTGCAGTCTTAAAATTGCTTTTTTAGCCTTGGTGATATTAAAGGCCTGAAATGTAACACTTGCATTGTATATGATAAAATCTGTCTCTCAATTTTTTCATTGATTACCTACAAGGAATGATTCACGATAGGTAATTTTCAGTTAAAGAACGTCAGGAGGGCATTTTTTGATTTAAAATGACATATTAGGTCTATAAACTCATTGTAGGAATACAGGATGCTAAAAATAATTTTTACTGAATACTCCTCCGTCTACTTGAAATTGGCTCAACACAGATGCCATAAAATTAAACCTAGTTTCATCCTAAGTTCTTACACATTTGAAGATTCCTAATCAGAAAGTAAGGATCGTTTTAAAAACTAGAGATTATCTAGTTTCTAAAACCTTCCTAACCTTTTTTCAGAGCTTGGAGAAAAGTGTTTATGAAGAAAGAGGGTTTTGATGATTTTCGCGCTGAGCCAATTTCAAGTGAACGAAGTAGTAAAATTATCTGAAAGTTGAAATTAATTGTATGTCAAATTCAGTATTTTAGAATCTCCGTAAACATTTGAGCCCAATTTGAGACATTCTCATGTAAATCAATGAACAAAATATCTCACAAAATCCATCCCTCATTTCAAAAACAACTTTATGAACCCTACTGCAAAGTGACTTTATGAAAACAATTTCAGTTTGATGCTTACCCTTTGCAAAGTTGAATCCAGTTCTAGATTGTTTAGTTTGGAAGACAATTTATCTTCATCCAAAGAATGGACCACATCCTGAAATGGGAATAAGCAATTCATTGTGAATATTGTCTTGAGAAATGCACGATTAAGAGGCAGTTTTTTGGAAATATTGTTCTGAACAAAGCGTGATTAAAAAACACTTCATTATAATCTTGGTCCTGGACAAAAAAGTTTGATTAAGGAAACTATTGCACACATTTTTGTTGCAGAGCACTTTAATGGAAATCTTGTTCTGAGCAGAAGATGATTAATACAACGTATTGAATATATTGTTTTGAACAACAGAACGTTATTAAAAGTCCATAATTAATTTCCTTACAAGTCAAAAGAAAAAGTTCCTCAATGACTTGAAAAGAAAGCACTGACTAGACTAGGCTATCTTTTTAATTGTATGCCTTTCTGCAATGACTGACTGCTTTACAATAATTTATGCTGTGGCATTTTATTATCTCATGTCAAATACAAAACTTTTAAAAAGTTTCAACCAAGGGAGAGATAGAAAAGAAGTGCAGTATTGAAGAAAGTATTTAATGTCATAAATTTGGGAGCATAATCTTAAAGAATAATTAATATGATTTTAATATAATTTTGTTTCAAATTTCTCTGGTTTTAGGCAGGTATTTCAAATAAGAAAGATGATTTTCAAAGACAAAACAGTTTGCGATTTCTGAAATTAGTCCATGCACTTTAAATTATCTGCTTAAATATTGGAGAAAACTTGTGAACTTTCTGAATTGTCTCAAGTCAACTGAGGTTGATCAAGAGTCTGTGTTTGAGGAAATCAGAACTAAAAATGCTCCGTTTCAAAAAAGAATAAGTAGATTTGCATGCAATTTTAAGACAGAAGGAGTAGTTTGTTTGCTAAAGTTTTAATGACATTTTCGTTTCCAGAAATCAAGGTCAAATATTGAATGGGAAGATCTAAACTGGACTGGAACTAAATGTATCTGTATTTGCATTTGTAAAAAGGTAAACTTAAAAAAATGTCAGAATTTTGGGATACACATTTCCTTATTATAGCTATACATGTATTTTGAAGTAAAATACAAACAAATTATGTACTTGTGGTCCCTTTTTCAACAAATATCATCATCTGGTTTCAGGCAAGGGATTATTACAACATCTTGTTTCTGAAATTTATTCATCTATAGAAACTGCTTGAAAAGTGAAGTAAAGCTGTATTTTCCTATTTTGACAATTTTAATGAGACAGTGCAGTTAGTGCTATTAATCTTGCTTAAACATCTAAGTTACTTCTAAAAGATGAGACATTGTCCACTATCTTGTCTCTTCAATTTTCTTTGAGAACTTCAATATCAACCTTATTTTCATTATCAATAAAGTAAATCAAGACAAACCCAAACTTGTTTGAAATAATCTCTCGAATAAAACACAAGACTTTGACCAATCTTCGAATTTTAGGTGATCAATCAGGCAACAATTAATGTTCTTTCAAAGTACAAACTACAACACTTGAGTCTTTTAGAATCTATTTTAAAAAAGTTTACAACTAAAAATAAAATATCAATATAAAATTTTTGGATTCCAGAGATATTTTTAATCGAGATTCTTATTAAATTATGAAACGAATTGAGGAATTAATACTTTAATAGCAAACAAGATATATGTAATCTCCAAAATATCTTAGGAGAAATTGCATATATCCTTGGGGAGGGAAAATTGAAAAACAATGAATGATAGGTTTGCAATCGTAGTCTATGCATTTGTCCTTCACATTTCATATTGCCTCTAGGCTGGGGGTAATCAACAGACTTTTTGAAACGTCATGCTATTTTCTAATTAGAATTTTCTCATATTTTTTAATTGCCGAAAAGAGACCGAAATCACAGGTTTTAATTGATTACAGTTTACACTCCTGAAAATCTTCCAAATACAATTGAGAAGTTGCCATATAAGAATGCAATTTTCTACCCTATAAGATAAATTATTTTTAAATTGCCAAAAAGAGACCAAATTCAGAGGTTTGATAAATTTAATACTCCTGAACGTTTTTACAATGCAATTTTGATATCATCTTAGTGTTTGAGAAGTTGCCAAATAGGAAGCCAAACAAACTAATTATGCATGGCATGGTAGCACCGCGCAATAAGGTAAATTAGAGCAGGGTAAAAATAGCAAGCAGTCAGTCAATACCCAAACAATGTGTCAACCACGTGTACTTCTTCATATAAGTGAGTGAGTGCTTTACACTTCCTAGCAACCCAAGCACCTATTAAAGCAGCTACTCTAAATGAGATGAAATGAAATCAAGTCTATTAGACTGCATTGCATACAAAAGGGCAAAAGTTACGATCAATTCTTTTTTGTTGACTTGTATTGTATGACTAACATGTAGGAAATGAAAGAGAAGGCTTTATATCTTTGAAAGAAAAGCCAAAATTAGGATGAAATATTTTAAAGGAAACATTTTTTAGATTGTTTACCAAAATTTTAAGGTCCTCATAGTCTAGAAATTTTTAAAATTTTTAAAATTGTTGCAATCCTCTAAAGAAAAATAAAAACAAAACATTGAACTTAATCAATTATTGAAATTTTGGTTTCGTATGTAAGATATGTGTTTTTTCAATTTTTGTCTTTTTTTCTTCAAAACTACCCTCTCCCAAGTTTTCCAAAAATTCCTTTAAAAATGCTAGTGAGATAAGCTGTGAGGGAGAATTTATCTATCTGTTCCTTTATTATAATTGTTGCAGTTGCTTCAACTTTTAAAATGAGCAACAGTTTAAATTTCCAATGCGGAAAAGAGGAAGATCAGCGTTTTATCTTGGGGCAGAGGAGATGAAATATCTGTCTCACCGAAATTGGCAGTACAAGAATCTTATTAGGCTGTTTCACAAGAAAAAAAATGTGTCCAAGAATACTGGTCCCAGTTCATATTAAAGATGTTTTCACACTGATTCCAAAAATGATATTTTTTTCCAACTCATTTCAAGCAAGTGCTATGCCACAATCCCTTGAATATTACTTCAGTACAGATTTTTTTCACTTAATAAGGCCCCATTTATGAAGTAAATTTTAACAGCTTTTTGCATGGTACTTGTATGAAGTGAATTGGAAAAAATAAGACCATTTTCGGATTCAGCGTGAAAAAATCTTTTAGAGGGGCCAGAATGTTTTTGGAACCGCCTAATCTTATCATTAATTGTCTTGTGGAAATTGACACAATGCATGAATTTGCACGTAATGCAAAATTATTTTTTTGCGCTCTGCTCATAATCTATGTGGGACTTTCCAAATATTTGGGATTCTGCCGAATTTAACAGGACGGATAAAAATCCCAAAATGCCAACTTTTTCAACCAAAAAAACCTCAAGATTTGAAAACTACTTACCACCCCCAATTTCTGAGAAGTGCCACACAAAACACTCCTAACTTACACCATACTTTGAAAATCACAGAGTTCTAATATTTTTTCTGTTTTTCATTCTTTAATGTTAAAGGTACAGTGGAAAGTAAAATTTAAAGCAAACATAACTTTACAAAAATTATGGTGCGTCTTTATATTTGAGGAATACTTCGATAGTAAATTTTTATTAGATTAATCGATTTATGTTGATTGAGTTTTCTTTTTCTGCTAGCTTTCACGATTATATACGAGACACTGTCAAAGACAAATTAAAAATTTCAATTTTCCTCATCACACATTTCAGTTTGACAGTGATCGAATAAGAGAAATACATATTTAAATTTAGAAAATAGTACAAATCGAATCTTAACACTCTTTTCATTAAAATTTTCATTTGAGAAACTTAAATTTCTCCAATACTGAAGGCAGACAAGCATGAAAATTTGATGACCACTGTTCCCTGTTCAACAGATTTGAAACTTATACGCCATCAGAAAATCAAAACAGTTTGTTCTAAGCAATTCTATAGAGTCCTTTTCAAATTAGTCATTTTGCAACATAAATTTATGCAGTAAAAATGGCTAATTTAAAAAGTACGTTACAGAATTGTTTGAAACAAAATGGATTGGTTTTCTGATGACAGGGAAGTTCTATATCTCTTGGAATTGAAGCTGGTGAATTTTGGGTCCCTGAACAGTCATTCAGAGAACAGTGAACATTTCCTCAACTTTGGTTGACCTTAGGTGACCTTATGGTGATCATCCCTTTCAAAAGTATTGCCACCAATTTTAAGACAGCATAACGGCAGTAGTTTTGATAAAAAGTCCTTGTGTCATCTCCAAAAACTTTCAAGAGTTCAATCAAAAAACTTCGATTGATCACACTCCTGAAAGTATTTGGAGATCACGCAATTATAAAATTCATATCATGAGCCTTAATGTAGTACAGGGGTCTCTCGATTTAACGACATATTTGGGAGGCATGCAAACTGTCATTAAAACGAGAGATTGTCATTATTTCGAGAGGTTTATTTAGTAAATGAAATCTTTTCTGAGCTTTACGTCGTTTTATCGAGAGATGTCGTTAAATCGATTGTCGTAATATCGAGAGACCTCTGTATGCCTAACATTTCTTACCTCTGGAATATTTTTCAAATCAACCTCCAATGCTAAACTTTCTTCATCCTCGACCAAATCACTCCACGAACTAGTCGACACCGAACTTTTATGACTTTTCTTAGCGATATTGATCGGCGAAAGCGTACTTGTCGGTGACGTCACTTCCGCTGCTTCGACGGAGGAAGTACTCACGATGACGTCATCGTCATTGTTTTGTGTATCATTGTCTTTGGCGTTTGAAGACGCCTTGCTATCGGTAACTGCGCATTCCGCCGCCATTTTGTCACTGTTTTGGCGGACTTTTTTCGGATCGGTTATTTTGACACTTTTCTGAAGGGGCGACAGTTGGGTTCGAAACATGTTTCAAAAAATATTTGTTTCATTGACATTGAGTCTGGGAAATGCTTAGGTTATCATCCATAACAAAATTCATTTTCTAATTACATGTAACAAATGTTTTAGTCTTGCAATTTCAAAGAAATTGGTTTTCAAACCAAAACTGGATTTCAAATATGTTTCATGTCTTGAACAAATATTTGAAAACATTGAAAATGTTATCTTCAGCAACTGTTTCAAGTTTTCGAACAAATATTTCATTGTTTCAAAAACAAATGTTTTATTTTTTCAAACAAATGTTTCAGATGTCAAGGATATGTTTGTGATTTTCAAACAAATATTCAAGGTTTTCAAAAATGCGAGTTTTTCAAACAAATGCATAAATATAACAGATGTTCCGTGTGAAAATTGGGGTGTTACTCAAAATCAACCAGACGCAAATATAGCTAAAATGATGATGGATTGCTCCATCCAGCTCCATTTAGGTTTGTCATACCAAGAAACTGTGTTACGGAATGGGATGAAACAATCCATTCAATCCTTTTACCTACAGTGAAAAACATCGATAGAGTCATAGTAAGGAAATAAAAACTGACTACAATGAAAATTTGACCATTCTGGATTTAATTCGCTACAGTCTAGTTTTACTTAATATGTCAAAAGATCACCTGTTTGTTTTTTGTGAGTATGTGATGAAGCACTTACCCTCATCTTTAGAAGTAATTTGTACTTTTTGGGCCATTTTACTACATAAATAAAAACTGAGTGCTTCATCACATATGACCAAAAACTAAAGATGTATTTGACTACAAGGTGATCTTTTGGTATATGGAAGCACCAAAATTTTAGCGAGCAAAATTCAAAAACCTTTCTCAGTTTTTATAACCTTAGTCATAGGCATATCAATGAAATGGGGAGTCACTTTTTGAGAAATTCTAGAAATAGATTTTCTTCAAATTTTCAGGGTATGATTTTTTCATCACCCTTTGTCTCCCATGAGAGTTTCAGAAAAAAATTACTTCACAAAGAAAAAAAATTACTTCATAAAAATTTGAAATTTTGGGTTTGTTTACATTTGTGACCTGTATGAAGTAAATTTTTTTTCTTTATGAAGTAAATTTTTTCTGAAACTCTTTTGGGGGGCAAAGGGTGATGAAACAATCATACCCTGAAAATTTGAGGAAAATTTATTTCTAGAATTCCTCAAAAAACTATTCCCCTTGTACGGACTCTATCGATGTCTTTCATTGTATATCCTTCGAAATTGCTTCAACCTATAATTTATCAATTTTAAATGGAGAGAGCAGCCTTAATGTCCATTTAAAAATAAAATGAGGTGTCTCAACGGACTTTTGAAAACAATTTTTTGCGCAATTTTGAGAACATGGCAATTTAATTTTACTGTAATGTAGTAATTTCAATGAAAAAGCTATCTTAAACCTCAATTTCCGGATAGATGAAAATTGAATAATTCAAAAGAATGAAAGATATGATTTAGATCTTGCCAAAAATTGTTAACTTAAAAAATCCAAAACTTTGATCGACTTCAAAAGTTCGTTGGGACACATCAAAAGACTCTCTCCATCTGTCTTTCAGGTTGTGCCCTTGCCTTTCTGAATCTATACTTCTACTCCCGCGTTCTGGATCTGTTGTTCATGTTCCTTATCGTCTGGTACTATTGCACTCTGACGATCCGCGAGTCCATCCTTCGAGTGAACGGGTCCCGCATCAAAGGCTGGTGGAGATTGCATCACTTCATCTCAACTGTCGTAGGTGGTGTGCTCCTGGTCTGGCCAGATGGGGAGTGCTATCAGCTCTTTAGGTGAGACACTGGGCTATCATTAAATATTTCAGACGTTTCTTCACAAATTTGTGCATTTTTGAATCACAGCTTTTTGAATAATTTAACCCAAACGACGCCGAAAAAAATTAAGCTTGAAATGAATTTATTTGCACTCAGGGACCTAATTTTGGCTGTTTTCAAAAAATTTCTTACCTATGACATATTTCTATGGAAGTGCGTACAAGATTTGTTTGTTTGGACATGTACGTTACGCATTTCCCCGTAAAATTTTATTGTAACATTTCATCCTCTGGGTAAAAAAGGCAACGACAATTTTTTGTTTTCGGCGTTGATACGGTTAATAAGTAATGGAGAATCATGATGATTTTGACATATATTGATTAAATGTCATAAATGCGTTGGTTTTAAATTTTTTGATCATTGTTTTGAAAAATCTGCATCGACACTACAGGAAAAAAATTGTAATTCTGAGTTTTTGTAATTTTTTTCTCAATTTTAGCCAATGAATTTTGTTTAAAATCTTTCAAGATGCAAAAAGCTAATTTGTAGCTCTATGTGAGTTTGTTTTGACCCATTTGGAACATAACAAATCTGGAGTTAAATTGTTATTAATCAAAATTTCTTGCCTCTTAACCCAATCAACGCCAAAAATTGACTTACCAATAAGTTTCTTTGCAATTGTAGCATTATTTTAGGTAAATTAGCAAAAATTCTACTCCTAGTTAAATATTTTTATTGAAAAATATCAGTAAAAGCACTATTTGTTCAATTTTTGGAAGTATGTTACGCATTTTCCCGTAAAATTCTGTTGTATTCAAGCTTGCTCTAGGTA